>RJWT010055496.1:0-10167 GCA_004365215.1 Cuniculus paca
AGTGGGAGGAGAGGGAGAGGGCCACACTCACCCTGCCCCTCTCCCAGCCTTGGCCCTGGCCCAGCATGGGTCTTCACTGCCACTGGGCAGGGCCTGGAGTGCTGCACCACTGAGGGTGGCAAGATGGTGGTGCCTCAGGCAGGCAGGCACAAGCTAACGAGCAAGCGTGGCAGTTCCAGGGATGAGCGCTATGGCTGGACACCCAGCTGGATCACTACCACAGAGTGCCAGGTGCCATGCTCCCTAGGGAATGGCAGAACCTGCATCCCTGATGTGGGTGATGTGCATTGAGTGTGGCAAGATGCTCTGGCGTGGATGGAAGACTTCCCAGCATGCTCCAATGGTGTTTCTTCCTGTGCCTCCAGGAGACACCTGTGTGTGGACAGGCACTCCTGAGGGAGAGCCCTGGTGCCCAGCACACCCCAGGAAACATGAGTTGTTGTCTAGAAGCTCTTTTCCATAATGAATACAGGGCATGTGACCTATACATTCCCAGAAACTCTCATTGTGTTGATAATAAAATATCTTTAAAAAAAATCACTAATGGTCACTCCCGAGACTTATTTGCAAATTAGGATCAAATTCTGAAGAGGTGAAGTGGCAAGAAATGCCTATTAAGAAAAAAACTATTTTGACTTTTGGGAAAATAGTAGAGCGGTGAGCAGCAGAGAAAGGACCTCTCCAAGTTTTGGTGTCCAGACCCTGGAATATAGCAACATGAGGAAGAGAGGGAGGAGAGAGGTGGGTCCTATGGACATAGGAAGGATCTTAACTGAGACTTGAAGCCCATGAAGAGAGAGAATTCAGGGATTAAGCAAATATAAGAAAACCAGGGATGATGGCCCTGCTGGACAGGGAAAAACAGCAAGGAAGCAATACAGATCCCTACCCCCATGTGCCAATGGAGGCCCTACCAGTCGGGGAGAAGCAGCAAGGAAGCTATGCAGCCTCCCTGTGTGCTGGTGGAAGTCTGCCAGCAGGGGAGAAGCAGCAGGGGAGCCAAGTAGCCTCCCTGTGTGCCAGTGGAGGGCCTGTTGGCTAGGAAGAACCAGCAAAGAAGACACCTCTGCCTCCCACCCCACCCTCACACCCATAAACAACCAGACACAAGACAGGCTGGGATGCTAATAACTGAGTAGGGAAGTAACCTGACATTTATGTTCTTTGATTGATTTTGTGGATCTGGGGCCAGTGTCTGGGCAACTATTTAGAGGATAACAATATGCAATGTAGTAATGATTGTGGATTTCCTACTGTGCTATCACTGTTTTGTTTTGTTTCTTTTTACTTTTTGTTTTACTTCATTTAAAATAAAAAAAGAAAGAAAAAATTAAAAATAAAGTTAAATTGTTTTTTTAAATTCAGATAGACTGCATTTCTGTTTCATAGAAATAGTGCTCTTAGAAACTGCTCAAAACAGATTTTCTTTAAAAACCAAATCACATTAGATAGTAGATAATTTAGAACTCCATCTTACAGCCTAAACAATGTTTAATTTGTAGTGCACATTAACTGAATTACCCTAATGCAAGTCATTTTCTCTCTTTATTTTTGGATTAGAACAAGTTAGAGATTCTGATTGGGAGTTTTATGTAAATTTTCAGCAGATGGGGATGGTTACAAATGGCAACAGAATCAATATAGTAGGATTTTTGTTTTTTACAGTACTGGGAATTGAACCAAGAACCTTCACTTTGAGGCATATTACCAGCCTCTTTAAAAAGTATTTTATTTATTTTTGAGAAAGAATCTCACTAAGTAGCTAAATTGCCCAGATTGAGCTTGAGTATGTGATCCTTCTGCCTCAGCCTCCCAGAGTGCTGGATTAGAAGTATACACCACTGCTTTGAGCCTGAAAATACATGTTTAGATTGCTGAGAAAAAAAAATAATAACTGCACACCTAGTAAAATATTGTTCAAGAATTAGTCTAAGTTCAGTGTTTTAATACAATCAATGTCAAGAAAAATCATTATTAGCAATGAATAACTCTAGTTTAATTGTCATTTAATATCCCAGTCTTATATCTCAATTTCCATCACCTATGTTGAGGGAGTCTGGTTCTTGGCAAAGACTTGTGTGTCTCTTTTCCACACACAAGTGCCCTTCCATGGCAGTTGTATTCAGCTTGGGATACATGGCAGGGTTGAGTTCAAAGAGACATTTTTGTGCTTGTTCAGTCAGCAGCAGTCCTATGCTTTGTTTTGGTATAAGATTGGGTTCTAAAATGCTTTCCTGCCTAAGTCCCAGGGGCTGAAAACTTTTGCTTCTCTTTTCCTAAGGAAAAGTGATCTATGGTTGATTCCTAAGATTTTCTTTCCCTCCCCAGAGGCAAATAAAGGATTCTTTTATTTCTTTTCCATTTTCTTGGACAGTAAGAGCTGTTTCCCTGCAGCTTAGGTATTTCTTTTAAGATGAAACAAATATTCAAGGAAGTACACACTGTTTCATGTTTATCAACCTTAGGTAACCAGTATTATTTTCATGTCAGCCACTGAGAGGAATTTTCTCTGACCCCTGCCCCCCATTCTTTCTTCTAAGCACTCAGTTGTAGTCTGTAGAGATATTTCAAGTGAATGCAAACTCAATTTATATCTGAGACTTCCAGGTTTTCTAAACTAATACTCTTCTTTACACTTGGCCTTTTGGAATTAATGCACTTTCATCTGACTTTTTCCTACTAGAGTTTATGGCAGTCACCTCTTTTGTCAGCATGCAAAAGTTACCTGGTGCTGTCTCTTCAAAGGTTCTCATCATTATAAGCAATTCCTTGACTGATTTGTAATCTCAGCTCTTTAACGAGATCATTAAGAAGAACTATGAGTTTTAGATTATCCTTTTTAGTTACTGTAGGATGGGAGCAATATTTGTAGCTCCTTAAATTAGAAGTGGAAACATAAATTCCAGTTTCTGCCTATCTGGTTATTATTTTATTCATTGCTAATCATTTAACATTATCTTCCTCCAGAGAAATATATTTTTGCTTTTGGAAGATATTAAGTAGGACACATCACTTAATACAATCACTGAGTAATTTTATTTGAAGATGATGTCTTCGTGAGGAGTACATTTCTTTGTTATTCTTAATGTATAGACCCAGGTGATTCTCACTGAAAGAACACTAGTATCAAGTCATTGTTCCTTGGCAGTATCTGAACTCTGATTTTTTTTCCCTTCCACCTGATGAGATTATCAAAATCTCATGACTTCTTGAGATTTCGGCCAGTACCTTTTTATTTTTGTATGCACAAATTCTCCCAAAGAAAAGGCATGCATACACACATACACACAGAAAGAGCATTTAGCTTGGCTCTGTAGACAGCCTTTTTCTCTGAGATCTTGGGTTTAAATTTTTAAAATTTTAGCTAACTTTTCTAGTTGTACTCAGGTTACAAACTCACACGTACACACACACAGCCCACATGTATACATGCACATTCGCACACACACACAATCTGCTGTTGCTAGAAGTAAAGGTCTTATAAGTAACAACTTTGAACTCCTTCAAAGCTCAGAATCATTCTGAGTGTTCAAAGCACACTGTGTGAACTATATATCCTTTCTCTAACTCAGACTTTCTTCTGATTTTATGTAAGTTTTAAATATAGCTAAGAAGGACAATTTTCCTAAACAGCAATAATACATTGCATGTGTCATATGCCTTCTATTAATCCTGATTCCTTAAAAAGGAACACAGATTCACTTTAAGAATAGACAGACAGATGACCCCTGATCCATGTACACTTGGGCAGACTAAGGCTTTCACCACAAGGAACACCAACGTTTCCTTAGTGTGTTTTTTTTTTTAAGCATCCCCCTCTCCTCTCCCTCAGCTCACTTAACCATGATTCCAGAACAGGCAGATACAAATATATGAAAGAAGATGATTTCAAACAATATCATGTATTTTATGTTTCATTCTACCCTGGTGGATTGAATAAGTGATGGCCTGTGTTTATTTTACATGTTCACCTCATTTGTTAGAAAGTTTTAAATGTTAATATTGTGTTGTAAGATACAGGGATTGAAGAGAGACTAAAATATGCTAAGAAATGCAGCTAATGTAGTGGATAAGAATGTATAATTTGGAGGGGAGGCATTTACTAGACAAACAGAACAACCTATTAATACCAAAATTCTAGAGGATTAAGCAATATCTTGGTCTGAGATATAAGGTAAAACTAGATGGAAAAATATAAATGTAGAATCACAGTAAGAGTGACTAACACTGGGATTAAGAGAATAGGCAAAATGTGTTATTTTACTCAGTTTAGGACTTTCATTTACTTTTTGGATCTATGGGGTAGATGTGGAGAGCTCTTTCTGTAATGATGTCAAAGCATGAAAGTATGAATGGAAACAGCTCTACAGCCAGAGCTTGGAGTAAAACATAGTGACTTCTTCCCACATATAATTGAGCAAATCTAGTTAAGCAGCAAGCACAAAGCAATAAGCAGGAATACATTGTCAAAGTATGATGAGGTTATGGCAAAGGCATAAATGCAGAGGGATATGTGAAAATCAAGACCAGTAATTTGATCACATGTTACTTGAGTATTTAGGCATTTAATGCCTGTAGTAAGTTTTATGATAATAGGTTTTACTTCATTATCTTTATTTTATTCTACATGATGATACTTATCATTTGAGTATTATTTGCTTCTATCACTACTTTTAATAACAGTAAAAATGTTATGAATTAATTTAAGTTTGTCATTTTCATTAACTATTGGTCAATTAGACACTTGCACATAGAAACTGAGATACAAAAATTTAAAGTAAATTCCATGAAGACTTTCCTTTTTGTCTCAGATACTGCTGAGTGATCATGGCAGCCTTCCCTCTGAAGTCAGCTAAAGGGTTCAACTCTGAATCCCAAGGAGTCATAAGAGTTCAACATTTGCCATTATTATACAAAGTTTCAAAACTGGAGATAGAGGATTAGTTCAAATTTCAACTTCAGGAATTGAACACAGAGTTACATACATAAAGTTCTAGGTCAGAAAATATAAAATCACAATGTCAATCTTGCATTTCTATTTGCTTCTAGCTAAGTCCTTGAAAGGTAATCATTTTGCAATTAGCTGATTGTTAATCATCTAATTGCTTAAAAAGCTTAAAAATACATCATTAATATAATGCTGCTATGTTCAACTGGGAGTTAAAAATGACAGAAATTTAATTTTAATAATTTTACTTACTTCTGGAAGAAATTATTTACCACTATGGGTAAATAGAAATATCTTCCTGTACTAGAAAATACCTGTACTTCAAAATATCCGCTGTAAGGTTTTGATGTTTCACCTAACATATAACAAGTTCCAAGTGATCTTCAAACATTTACACTGCTGCAGAGATCAAAGTAGCAAAGAAAAAAAGAAGGAGGGGTGGAAGGGAGGGAAGGAAGAAATGAAGGAAAGAAGAGGGGGCAGAAAAAGTGAAAGAGAAGGAAGAAAGGGGGAAGGGAGATAGGGATGGGGAAACAGGTAGAGGGAAGGAGAGAGGGAAAGAAAAAAGTGAAGAGAGAAGAAGGGTAGGAGGAGGGAAACGGAGAAGAGGAAAGGAAGAAGGAAAGACAAGAACAAATGAAGTATTTTCTTTAAAAAAGTAAAATTCTTTTATTCTGGCACAGATAGATGCACTTCTAGAAATATAAATATTATTGCAACTAGTTGAAAACAGTCTTATCTTTAACATATTTCCTTAATCTCTAAATGTATTCTCAGTAATGTCTGCTTGACGCTCAGGTCAAAATGCCTAAGTAAGGGCCCATGCTTCTACAAAAAATTCCAATAGCTTCCAGTTTAATTTCTTTAAATTAAATTAAAATTTCTTTGTTAATTCTTTATATTTGTCTTTTACTTAATTTTTTCCTATTTTGTCTTTTACTTAATTTCTTCGTGTTTTGATATTTTCTGTGAGTGTAGATTGTGGCTATCCTGCCTGCTTTCTTAGTTTTCACAAAGCCCTTTGTTTCTGCCCATTTGTGATCTTAATATCTATATCTAAAAGCACTGGATACTGATTATTTGTGTAGATATAAATTGTGATTTCCCCAAAGGAAAGAATCATGCTTTATTGATTTTTTTCTAGAAGATGCAAAAAGCTAATTGAATAACTTTGAGAAAGGAAGTGCTAGGAAAGTTCGTCATCTACTAATAGTTCATTTGAACTAAAGGCGCAAATTACTGAAACTTGAAAGGGAAGCTAAAGAAATATATCCCATAAAAAAGGATACTTATTCCTTAGTGATTACTACCCATTTCCTTGGCTATCCAAGGAAAGTGGCTAACCAAGTCACTTACGAAATTTCTAAGGGCTAAAACACAAACTTGAATTGTTAAACATATTGTCTCATCATGCAGGTGGTAAGTATGTATTTATTATACTGTTATAAATGCACCATAAAAAATTAATACCTTTTTATCTGGAACACAATAATTACCTTTTTAATTGATGAAGTTTATTGGTACATTTTAGATATACAAAACGATCACATTCATCATAGGGAGTTTGAACCTGCACATGTTATATCTTGATTCTTTTTTCCCCATTCCCCTACCTTCCCTTCCCTCTTCTCCTTATTTACCAAAGCTCTGTTTCCAATTTTTTCCCTCTTTCTTGTTTTTTTCTTTTCCCGTTCTTCTTTCTCCCTCCACTCCCTCCCTAGTTCCCCTTCCCATTTGAACATTTTCTTCCTATTTATGATAACTATTATACATTTTGGTCCTTATTTACATTTTTAATGTCTCACAACAGGTAATGCAATAGTTACACATGTGTGTCTGATTTATTTCACTTAAGAGTATGGCCTCAAGCTAAATGGCCTCTAGCTAAATGGCCTATCCATTTAGCTAGAAATTTCTCAAGGTTGTCCTTCTTTATGGCAGTGTGGTAATCCAATGTATAGAAAATTCTTTATTCATTGTTTGGTTGATGGATATTTGGGCTGTTTCCAAGATTTAGCATTAAAAACTGTGCCTATATAAATATGGGCATGCATACATTGCTGTAGGGTGATGCTTTTAATTCTTTCAGGAATATACCAAAAAGGGGAATAGCTAGGTCTAGTTTAAGATTTTTGAGAAATCTCAACACTTATTTCTATAGTTGCACCAGTCTACACTCCAACTAACAATGGAAGAGGGTTCCTTTTTCCCCACAACTCAGCCAGTATTTGTTATTGGTTGATTTCTTGATAATAGCCATTCTTTGTGGAGTGTGATAGAACCTTGGTATTGTTTTCATTTGCATTCCTCAAAACCCAGTGAAGTTGGACATTTTTTCACATATTTATTTGCTGCTTCTACTTCTTCATCTGAGGAGAGTCTGTTCATTTCAGATGCCCATTTTTGAATTGGGTCTTTAAGTTTTAAGGGTCTAATTTTTTCAGTTCTTTTATATATTCTAGACAGTAGTCCTTTGTCAGAGGAACAGCTGGGAAAAAGTTTTTCCCATGGTCTTTTCACTCCGTTGGGAGATTTCTTTTGCTGTGCAAAAGATTTTTCATAAGATGAGATCCAAGTTGTTGATTATTTGTAATATTTCCTGTGAGATTAGAGTTTGTTCATAAAGTCTTTGCCTACACCTATGTCTTCAAGAATTCTATCAATTCTCTTCCAGCAGATTTCGTATTTCCCTTTTAATATTTTGATCTCTGATCTATTTTGCTTTTAGTGTAGTGGATGGTTGAGAGACATGGGTCTAGTTTTAGTCCTACAGCATGTGGAAAACCAGCTTTCCCAGCACTGTTTATTAAAGAGTCTTTCTTCTAGTGAAAGTATTTGACCTCTTTGTCAAAGACATGGTGGATGAGTGCATCTGGAGTTGTTTCTGTATTTTCAGATCTGTTCCATTGATCTTCAGGTCTGTTTGTTTGTTTGTTTTTGGCCACTACCATGCTGTTTTTATCACAGTAGTTTTATAATATAATTTCAAGTCAGGAACTGCAATGCCCCCTGCTTTGCTTTTGTTGCCCAGAACTGTGTTTACTATTATAGATCTCTTTTGGTTTCAAATAAATTTTAAAATTGTTTTCTCTAATTCTGTGAGGTATACTATCAACATTTTGATCAGGATTGCATTAAATCTGCATAACAGTTTTTGGAGTATGGCCATTTTTGTTATGTTGGTTATTACTACCCAAGAGCAAGGGATATATTTTCATTTTCTGATACCTTTCCAACCTCCTTTTCCAGAGTCCTGCAGCTTTCAATGTATAGATCTTTTACTTCCTTTGTTAGACTGATTCCTATTTCATTTTTTGATGCTGTTGTGAAAGGTATGGTTTCCCTAATTTCTACCCCAGTGAGTTTGTTACCTGTTATAGGAATGCTGTTGATGTTTGAGTATTGTCTTTGTATCCAGCTACACAACTGAACTTGTTTATGAAATATAGAAATCTTTTGGTGTATTTTTTGGACTTTTCTATGTAGAATATCATATCATCTGCAAATAATATTTTAGCTTCTTTCTTTGTGTCTTAATTCCTTTTATTTCTGTCACTTATCTAATCTCTCTGGCTAATGTTTCCAGAACTATATTGAATAGGAGTGGTGATAGTGGACATCTTCGTATTATTTCTGATCTTAGAGGTAAAGCTTTGGGTTTTTCACCATTTAGTATGTTGTTGGCTGTTGTTTTGTCATGGATGCCTTTTATCAGATTGAGCTATAGACCATCTATTCCAATTTTCTTCAGGGCTTTTATCGTGAATAGGTGTTGGACTTTGTCAAATGCTTTTTCTGCATCTATTGAGATGGTCATGTGATTTTTTTTTTGTCCTTGGCTATATTAGTATGGTGTACTGCATTTATTGATTTGTGTATGTTGAACCATCCCTACATCACTGGAATGAATCCTACTTAGTTATAGTGTATAATCTTCTTGATGATTTGCTGCTTTCTGCTTGCTGGTATCTTGAGGATTTTTTCTTTCTTTTTTTTTGTGGCACCGGGGTTCGAACTCACAACCTCACGCTTGCCAGGCAGGCGCTTAGGCCACTGAGTTAAATGCCCAGCCCTCTTGAGGACTTTTGAATCTATGTTTGCTATGGAGATTGGCCTGTATTTGTCTTTTTTGGTTGGATTCTTCTCTGGTTTTGATAGCAGGTACTGCTTGTTTCCAGAAATGAATTTGGGAGTGTTTCCTCCCTTTTGATTTCATGAAAGAGTTTGAGAAGCCTCAGCATTAGGTCTTCTCTAAATGTCTGGTAAAATTCAGCAGTGCCTCCATCAAGGCCTAGGGTTTTCTTTGTTCATGGGGTTTTAATTACATCTACAATTTCATTGGCCGGTATTTGTCTACTTAGAATTTTTATATATTCTTAATTCAGCTTTGGTAATTCATATGTATCTAGGAACCTGCCCATTTCTTCTCAGATTTCCATCTTACTGCAGGTAAGTAGGTATCTAAAAGTAGGTTCTGGAAGTAGGTATTAGTGATCTTCTGGATTTCTGCAGGATCTGTTGTGATTTCACCCTTTTTATTCCTAATTGCATGTATTTGATTCTTTATTTTTTGATAAAGTCTTTTTAGAGGATTTATCAGTTTTTTTAATCTTTCCAAGAACCACCTCTTCCATTCATTGATTCTTTATATTGTTTACTTAGTCTCAATTGCCTTGACTTCTGCTCTGATCTTTATAATTTGTTCCCTTGTACAAGCTTTGGGCTTGACTTGTTCTTTTCTAGAGTTTGAGGTTCAACATTAGGTTGTTTATTTGAGCTTACTCTGCTTTTCTGATGTGGGTATTCACCACTATAAATTTCCCTCATAGGACTGCCTTCATTGCATCCCATAATTTTCAGAATGTTGAATCAGCATTATCATTTAATTGTAGAAACTATCTTATTTATTATTGAATTTCATCTGTGACCCATTGGTTGTTCACAAGGATTTTATTCCGTTTCCATGTGTTTATGTAGTTTTCGTGCTTTCTCTTGCCATTTATTTCTAATTTATCACACTATGATCTGATAACATGCATGGGACAAATTCAGTTCCTTTGTGTTTACTTAAGGATGTTTTATAAGCTAGCACATGGTCTGTTTTGGAGAACATCTCTTGCACAGATGAGAGGAATGTGTATTCTAATGTTGTACAGTTGAGTATTCTGTAGACATCTACCAAGTTCTTTGATTCATACTTCTGGTTCAGTTCTGATATT
>RJWT010055497.1:0-10150 GCA_004365215.1 Cuniculus paca
AGCCCAAGATGGCCTCAAACTTGTAGCAACCCTACTGCCTCAGCCTCCCAAGTGCTGGGATTATTGGCAAACTCCACAACCCTCCACTAGGAACCCTTAGACTAGGGACCACGGCCCCCTGGGAGACCAACCGTAAGTGAAGAGTCCATGTACTCCCGAGAGGTGTACACAATTCATGGAGTGTACGTGTTGATTTTTCTGGAAAAAGTTTCTGTTTCATCAGGTTCTCAAGAGAGGATGTGATCCTCAAAAGGTTAAGAGCTATGGCCTGAGTAACTGCCAACTAAATACTGGGGTGGGAACAGATTGTGTAAGATTCTGAAAGTGCTACTATGCCAAGTACTGGCCAGGGAAATGTAGCATTTTTGTTTGTTGTCTTTCTCAGTTAATGTGACTTATTTTTACCTTGAGGCATCAGCGACCTGGCCAGACTGTGGTTGTGTGGAATCGATGATGTCCCACCCAGGCCTCGAGCCCATCTCACTCGAGCCCACCTCCTCCCAGGCAAAGCCACAGTCCCCTGCCTGCACCGCAGTTGCCTCTTCTGCAACACCACTCTGTGCCTAGTATTTAGATGTGCACGTGCACGACCCCCCTTCCACCCTCCTCCCATCACAGTGTCCAACACAGCCCATTTCCTTAGTTATCACTGGATAAGGGAACGAGCAAATCATAAATCCATTACATATGCTAGACCTTTTTGACTCTCTACTAAAAACAACTAACCCAATTTTCTGTACACTATGCACTTTAAATATGTTCCTCATAGCTTATATTGTTCTAGGCATTTGATTTACTTAGTTATCCAATATTTGCCTGCCTCATCAGTTTGCTTGGTCTCAGCATGCTCCTTAGAGGGCAAAGATCACTAACAAACCCAACTCATGTAACCCTCCCAGCCCCTCGGGAAGGGTCCCGGGCCCTCCAGCACCTCCCTCTGACCTGGTGTGTGTCCCAGCAGCACAGACATGCCAGGGGACGAATTTCATAAAGACACAGGCTCAGACAGAATGGAGGCTGGTAGAAGTGGGAAAGAAAAGAAAAGCAGAGCTTAATGTAGGAATTAACCAAAGGAGCCAAATCATCAGGTTATGGAATTAGATTCTGAAGAGGCAATGAGCCAGAAAAGGAGACGCCTGAACCTGTCCATAGAAGCCAGAAGGCAGCCCGGCCTCAGAGCTGGGCGGTGCCCGACAGAACCATTCAAACTCCAGAGCAGGCCCAGTGTGAACTATGCAAGAGCTGCTCATTTTTCCCTCCTTTTTTTCTAACCTTATTATGGTATTTGGTCTGTTCCATGTTTGTGTCAGGCTTCTCCTGTGCCCAAAAATCCCTGATTACAGTTATACGTAAAGCAATGTTGATGAAATTGATTTCCATAGTCCGTTTTCAAAGTAGAACACAGGCAGAATATTTGTGAACGAATCTGAGCACATTCCTGATTGTCGCAGAGTGGCACCCATGGAGACTTGGCGACTTTCTCCACTTTCTCTCCTGTCTTCTCGGTTGAATACTGTTTTTACTTATTTACACATCCACCCACAGGTTAACCTCACTGAGCTCCATACGATCAAGTCGCCATCTGATTGCGTTATCTTGCAGTAAATGCCCATGACATCTTAATGACTGAAATGCATTAAAGAATGAGGATCTAGAGATATGGATTAACTGTTAATGCACAGAGTGTCAGGGTCAGATTTAACAATCCCACAGGCCAGGCTCAAACTAGGGAGAGCAAACATTGCAGAAGTTAAGGCTGATGCCAGCACTCAGGAGACAGAAGCAGGAGGACTGCCACAAGTTCAAGGCCAGCCTCAACTACAGAGTGAGGCCCTGTCTTGAAAAAACCCAAAAAGAAATTAAGGTTAAGCCATTGGATGGCTACACGCAGTAGCTTAGCTAGTGATTCTAAATCCACCACTACAACCCAGATGTAATTTTAGAGTGAATGCAGTTTTAGATAAATTAATCTCACATTGCTCATTTATCTTATCACAAGTTTAAAGTGTTCATTCATCATTCAACAAGCCCGCATCAAGTGCCTATGTGTGGGATCCATTATTAAACAGAACAAAGATCCCAGCCTGGGAAGTTTACCTCCTAACAGAAAAGAGTCCCATCTGGGTGTCATCTGTCAGCCTTTGCTTTGCAGTTCTGCATCTTTTCCGCAGCTCTGCATTCTTTTAAGTTATTAATCTTGCTTGTCCCTGGTGTTTACGCCTCTGGGCCCAAAAGGAGTGTTCTCAACTCCCTGGGTCTTTGGAGAATCTGCATTTGTGGGCCTCAGGCCCATGCCAAGCCTTTGTATATGTAGCTGCACCTGTTAGAGATGGCACCATCTCCTCCATCCTTAGCCTCAGCTTCCCAAGCTCTGGTCACAGAGAAAGACTCAAGCAAGAAAGTATGTACAGGTCCAGCTTAATCCATTACTTCCAGATAAGGAAAATGAGATCAGAAAAGCAATGGACTTGCCACTGTCATGCAAGGGTTTGGATGTGTACCTTGGTCCCATCCTCCAGCCCAGCACCTTTCTAACTTATTACTCTCTTCCCACAAAACCAAAACACCTAATGGCACCCCCTCTGGAATCCACCAGGCCCGAAGAACCAGACAGATGGCAGCTGCTTGGTCAGAAAGCGCTCACACTTGGAATAATAAGAGAGAGGACCGAATATCTGAACGCTGGGAATCCACCCAGGCTATGTATTTGAGGACCTTAGTAGCCATCGTCCTGTCACCGCTAACAAGACTAAAGCCAGGCAGGCCCTGGTGTGGTGAATCCTGAAAGCCCAGTGACAACCATCTTAACTACAGTTCCATGACAAATCTTAGGAATCTGAAAATCTGTACTCCATAAATGAATCTATTTACATAGTTCTGTAATTTCTTTCTCAGTTTACCACGATGAGCTGATTTTGAAAGGGTCCAATGTTGTCAGAGCTGGGCAGGACTCAGCTAAGCGGAAGGAATCTTCATAGGGCTCGTTCACTATTGGGACCAGGTGCTACAGCTGCCTGAGCCAGTAGTGCTGATCTGTTGGGCTTAGAGAGACCAGGAACCTGGGAAGCTCAAGTTTGCCTCTCGTCTGAGATTTCCATTAGAGAGCCCTAACAAAAGTTAAAGTTTTAATAAAAAACCATATGATCCAAGACAGGTATGCATAATTCATTGGCTTGTACAGTCCTTACTAACTAATCAATCAGTGCTTAAACAAGAGTATGGGTTTGGTGTCAGATTTAATTTCTTCACATACCAGTTTTATGTCTTGGGGCAAGATCCTTAACTTTTCCAAGCCTGGTTTCCTATCCATAAAGTAGAGACAATAAAACATGCCCAATCTACCTCTCTAGGTTGTGAAAATTAAGTGAGCAAGCATACAAATGCTTTTTTTATAAACTGTGAGGCACTGTAAAATTTTAATTATCATTATCAACTAGCATTCCACTTCACTTTCTAAGTGAAGCTCAATCTTAAATTTAATAGTGAAATGAACTTAAAACTCTGCTTTGGGGAGGGTTAGTGTTACTAATGTCAATTTTATTTTATTTATTTATTTTTTGCGGCACCAGGGATAGAACTTACAACCTTGCACTTGCCAGGCAGGCACTTAGGCCGCTGAGCTAAATCCCTAGCCCTTGTCTTTTTCAGACAGGGTCTTGCTGTGCCGTTCAGGCTGGCCTTGAGCTCACTTTGTAGCCCAGGTTGGTCTCGAACTCACAACAATCCTCCTGTCTCAGCCTTTCGAGTCCTGGGATTACAGGCGTGTACCACCAGACCTGGCACTAATGTCAATTTTAAAAATACAGAATACAAAACAAATTCCTGAAGTTACAATTACATGCATGAAAATATTCATTCATTTGAAATAAAATTTCTTTTTCTTATCATATCGAAAGCTTAAAAAAAGAGCCATTAGACTGAGGTATTTTTTTTCCTCCCTTATTTTAAGGTGCAATTTTTACTCAGTTGCTCCATCTGGACTAGAGCTACAGTCCAAATTCTTCTCAGTAGGCACTGCCCATCCTTCAAAGGGCTTGCACACTTAGTTTTGTTTTGTTTTGTTTTCCCTGCACACTTTGATGACGAGGAAAATCTCATTCCTTTAGATCTTGTACTTTGATTTTCCACCATAGAAACATTTATTACTTGGTCCCACATTGTATGGAAACCTTCTTTGCTGAGATGAGCAAAGCTTTGCAGCCTTCAGTCACTTTGATCCAAAACTGATTCCACACATTTGGCTGCCTGGACAGGTTGACGGCTAGACCGATATCCACTAATGCGCAGGACTGAGGAATAGTCTTACAGTGCAATCATTCTTCAATCCACATCTGCCAGCCTCCGAGGCATAATTAACATTATTTTATTTTATTTATAAAATTGCAGTCTGTGCAACCCTGCCCTTGGGTGTTAGTAGAGAAAATGAGCGTATTATAACAAATAAAATATCACGGAACAACAAGTTATAGCTTATACTAATTAAACATGAGAACTCATAAAATAGTCTTATTGCCAGGCTGCTGGGAGAAGAGCAAAGTCCTTTAACCACTAAGACTGGGACACATTAGAAAGAAGAGATTTTTCCTGAGCTATTCGAGAGACATGGGCATCGGTAGAGGAAAGAACTGGAGAACAGCAAGTTGTAGTAGGAGCAAATTACTCCCCAGCCAGTTTTCCGAAAGGTCGCTGAGTAAGGTAAGAAGCTAGTGCTGCCCCAAAGCTGGGAAAGGTCATATTTGATTCCCAAGACACATAGTCCAACTTTAACTCACTAACTGAAGCCTTTCCTACCAGTCTTACATGATGTTTTCTCTTTCATTTTCCAAAATAAGCAAAACTAGGGCAACCCACTCAGGACCCCTTCCGTCTCTTGGACAGAAGCTTTCTTTCTCTCAGTAAATATATTCTGCTCATAAAAAAAAAAATAAGCAGAACTATATATATTTAAAGCCAGGGCCTTGAGCATGCTAAGCAAGCACTCTATCATCAAGCTACACCTTCAGCACCCCAACCTTTTTTATTGTTTGGCTCAATATTATTTTGAAACCTAAATACTAAATACTACTTACCTGTTCCATGTGTATAAATCGTAACACTAAAAATACACATTACACATAAATGCACACATATATGACAGCCTATGCACACACCAGGACATTATATACATGCACTCACATGTACATCTGTGACCTTATAGGCCCTTCCATAGGTGGAACAACACAGGGAAACATAGTTTACCTGCAATCCAAAATATAGACTCAGTCCACTGGCTTCCTTAAAATAAGAGTATACTCTAATTTTTCTTTAAACTTCTGAAGTTTTGCATTGCTATCAAAATATTTTTGGAAATTCTGTAATGTTTCTCCTTTTCCCTTGGCTTCTTATTTCTGGCAAGGACTAAACCCCAAAATATCTTTCCTCTGGGACACTGAAATAACGGTCCCAAAGCAGCTGCTTGAGCTATAGCTATTCAGAGATTGGGGACAAATTTCCAAGGAAGGCCACTTGTAATTGAGTCAAAGCCCAACCTCCTAAGACCTCTGGAGACCAGGTGTGTGTGTGGTTTTCATCTTTCTGGATCCTCTCATTTTCATTTGCAATTCTGTCTGCTGTTTCACTTCTCTTTCTTCTCTCCTTTTGTCTCTGCCCCAGCCCTTCTCTGGGTTTTATTTTAGATGTGCAGAAAGAAATCAGCCAGCCCCACCCTCAGGACCCTGCAACCTATTTCTCCTCGCTGACTTCCCCAAAGCTCCCTTCCTGTCATGGTGCACAGGGCTGGGTTCCTGTCATCCTTGACCACCTCTCTCAAGTTGAGAGCAACTTCCAGGCACATCTGGCCAGTGAAGAGGGCCAGCACCACCAACAAGCACATCTGCCTGGTGGCCCACACTGAGGCCACCTGCAGACCAGCAAGGCTTGGGCCCCATTATGTGGCCCCCAGGGGCCTCTTCTACACTGGAGCCCAAGTCACACACCTCGAGCTCAGCAGCTCTTACCTCAGCGTCACCTGGGAATTGTTTCTACAAATACTTTTATCAAAAAATTGTTTCCAAACAAAAACAAGAAAAGCCTTTGTTCAGGCGCATTGAGCTGAATCTCTGGGCCCCCGCCTGGGCGGTGCGGATTTTTTTTTAACAGCTCCCAGATGACTATTGTGCAGCAGGGCTAAGAGCCACTGATGTAGATTCCGCTTGTGGAAGTTATCCAACCCAAGCTCACTCCCTTCCTTCCAAGTACACCCCAGGAGATTCCTCTGCCTGTTCTCACACCAGAGGTTTCTGGGAGCCAGGAAATCAGGAGGCTTGGGAACACAGTTAGGGTGAGAAAGGAAGAGGGCTGAAAAGAGAGGAGGTGCCAAGGGGGCAGAAGTGGCGTTCAGGACTCTCCCTCCCCTTGCCACATGCGGACTGCTCGCAGCTGGGTGGACAGAAGGCCACCTCCTTCTCCGGGGGCTTGACCCTGCAAGATGTGGGGGACTCAATGCCTGCAGTATCTTTCACCAGGATGGGAGAGGGGGGAAAAGTGCTGGAGGCTCAGGAATTGAGACTAGGAGACTCTAGGGAGGAGATTGAGAACCCTGTGATTGCCTTTGTCCAGCTAGCAAAGGACAATTTTAAAACTAAGTCCCATCTATGCTGCAAGAGGTAACAAATATGATTTCACATGTGGCAGAGCTGGAGAGACAGGCAGCTGCTCATGTACATGATGCAATCCATTCCTGGTCACACCAAGGCCAGGGACTGTGCTGGCAGGACGTGTGTGAGTGTGTGTGTAAGAGAGAGAGAGAGTGTGTGCTTCTCAGACCTCCAAGCCCCCATAGTCCCAACTGCTCACCGCAGAGTTAGGAAAGAATAAGCAAGGCCCCACTTGGAGCCCAGGGCTCAGACCCACCACCCTGCTCTGGGATTTAAACACCCCTGGTTGCTTGGGCAACTGGTGGGCCCTTCTGAAGTTTCTAGGCCAGTGGCCTGCTGGGAGAGGGGCCTGCCTGGCCGCTGAGCTTCTGCTCAGAGCTTCTTGGCCATCTGCCTGTCTTCCTCTGGCACGCTAGAGTTTCTGTTGCACTCTTGGCTTGTTCCAAGCAGGGAATGTCTCCCTGCCTCCACCCCCCTTTCCGTCTGCCTCTCTCCCCAGATGTCTCGGGGCTTATGTGGGAAAGCATGTTCTTACAGCCTAGCAGAGGCTTTCCAAGACAGGTCTTTCCCTGCCACTTTAGGAATCTGCTGCCCCGAGACAGGCGGGGACCGACGGGAGGGTAGAGCTGCCCTGCCTTCTCTGATAGAGCAGCTGAGTGACTCCAGGTTCCCCCTGGCACCACCAGGGGAATTCACAAGCATTTGAAACTCAGGCCCTTGTCCTGGGAATAGCCATGATTCAGGCAGGCATGCAACATGGATGAGCTCCAGCTCTGGAGAAGCAAGGGGCTTTCATATTTTGTGTGATGAAAATCTTTATGTCACGCAACCTTGATGCCTCAAACATAAAGAAGCTTTGTCACCTGGAATTTTAGGTGTCTGTCTCTGACTCTGTCTCTGTGTCTCTCTCAGAAATTCAAACAAGCCAAGCATGGTGGTGCACACCTGTAATCCCAGCACTTGGGAGGCTGAGGCAGGAGGATCACTGTGAGTTCAAGGCCAGCCTGAACTGCATAGTGACATCCTGTCTCAAAAAACAAAACAAAACAACAACAACAAAAAACAAATCCAAGCAAAGACCTGAAGTAAGTGATGCCCCATAACTAACCAGCTCGCTGTGCCCCACCACAGATCCAGTGTGTGTTGAGGCCCGTGTGGTCACCGCCACTCCCTCCTGCACCCAAGCCAAGAACACAACTTCCCAGGGGCAAATGTGTGTACCTCACAGCTTTAAGACTATTTTTTAACAAAGTGCATTTGCACTCTGATCTAATATTCAGACCCAGACACGCCTGGAATACTGACTGTGATATGGCTTTAAAACTTGTGGGGGGTGATCGCTGTGTCTGGGAGTAGGAATGCCCTACAGGCGGGTCCTCCCACTGGAGGCGCTGGCAGGAAACTCCCAGCCTGGCACGAATACTCCTGCTGCAGGGGCTGCCTGCCGCTCTCATTTTTAGAAACCAGAAAAACATGAAATGTAAAAAGGGTTCCAGTTCGACCCATCCCACCCAGGCTGGCCTGGGAAAACTAGGAAAGAGGCCAGGCTCCCAGCCGGTCCACTCCTGTGAAAGCCAAGGACCCTGCTCCCCATCTCGGTGTAGACTGAAGCAGCTCAGGGCACATGCGAAATGAAGTCTTCTATACAGCTCAGCACAGAGGAAATCAGAATTATGTCAAGGAGTCAATATAATAATCACCCCAATGATAATAATAATGGCTGAGAATTTTTTTTTTTTGAGACAGGGTCTCACTATGCAGTTCAGGCTGGCCTTGAACTCACTATGTAGCCCAGACTGGCCCCGAACTCACAGTGACCCTCCTGCCTCAGCCTCCCAAGTACTGGGATCATAGGTGTGTGCCACCACACCTGACTGCTCCTGGGATTCTTGAACTACCTGTGCAACGTTGGGCAAGTCATCTAACTTCTCTCTTTACTATAAAATGATGATCATTATGCACTCTACCCTGGCCTCAGGCTTGTCATAAGAATCAGATGAGATCATGTGAAAGCTTTTGTGAAAATACAAAACTGATTTGAAACCCACGTAACCTTTTTATTCCAAAACAGATACCACACCTAAACATTATGCCTGGTAGACAGTATCTTAGGTATCCACTGATGACTAAATATGCAGGATCTGGTAGTATTTGCCACATTATATGTTGCTTGGAATATTCCAAAATGTTGCCGGGGATATATAAACAGGCTCACAGAGAAAACCAGTCATTGTGGCATTTGCCGCAGCAAGAGAGCAGCTACCTAGAGATGCGGTACCGTTTCAAGGGCCCTTAAAGGGTGCGCTGCACAGCTTAGAATGGATGCAGCAAATCTCAATTAAAATACATAAAAATCATGTCTATTCCCATCGAATGCAGCTATCTTGATGATTTGTGAGCAGGTGGTTCAATGAGTTCACAAAAACATTTCCTTCCAGCTCCAGCCGGCACGATGTCAAGGCAGGGAAACACCTTGACATTTCCTGTTCTCCCTCTTGCCCCCATCGGGATGGATGACCCTAATTCTCACCACCCCATTTCCTTAGGCCATTCGCAGCGATTGAATCTCTACTCGTCCCAGTGAGTCTTACATAGACAATTTTAATGCACAGTAGCACCCGTAATAGAAAGAACCATGTTGTGAAACTTCAAATTTACTTCTAATTCCATCTTTGACAGACCAAATTGAAGCCATGGGTTATGCTTTGCCATGGTCATTTAACACTGGTGGGAAATTCAGACGCCCTGCAATTTGTGGAAGTTTCCCTCTCCCGTTGGCCTCAGATCAGACCGAGGCATGTCTGTGTCTATCTTGGTGGCTTTCAGTCCACAGGAAGGTTTTGTCTTTACTAGGAGAAGGGTATGGAGAGGACAGCTGGAAGCTGGCATCCCTGAGGTCCTGGGGATTCAGGAGGAGAGAGGCGAGGAGACTGCATTCATTCACCACGCACTGCACTTAAGTACTATGCAGCTCAAACAATATTCACTCATTCTTAAGTGACCAGGCATCATCACAGTCGCTTATAAATAAAATTATCTATTTACATTTATCCTGCAATGTTTTCAGAGATGGTAGCATTATCACTATTAGTTATTATCTCTATTCTCACTACAAAGCCCTGAGGCACCTGTGATCTCTATTGTATAGATAAGAGGCTTAAGAAGATTAGGGAACCTGCCCAGTGTTCCACAGCTACTTTGTGGCAGAGCGAATACTGACCCAGCTAGGCACTGTGGCACACACCTGCAATACCAGCACTCAAGAAGCTGAGGCAGGAGGATCGTCTTTGAGTTCAAGGCCAGCCTGGGCTACCCAGTCCCAAAAAATAAAACAAAACAAAAAAAGCAAATTCAAACCTATGCGTATTTAATTCCTAAACCCAACACTTTGCTCTTCACTAGTACACTCGCCTGCTTTCCAGAGTCAAACAACCTTTGGGAAGGCGAGGGTTGAAGCGATTCCTGAAGCCAGAGTAGGACTTGGACTGCCTTGAACTGAGGCAGAAGGGGAAGGG
>RJWT010055498.1:0-10152 GCA_004365215.1 Cuniculus paca
TGATGGTTTGTGTTGAGAAGTCTGCTGTGATTTTGATGGGTTTTCCTTTATAGGTGATCTGTTTCTTTTCTCTAACAGCTTTTAATATTCTGTTCTTGAGTTGAATTTCGGGGATCTTGATTATTATATGTCTGGGTGTAGATTTGTTTTGGTTATAGCTAGCTGGAGTTCTATATGCCTCACTTATTTGAATGTCATTGAATCACTTATTATTATAGTGATTAGAAAATATTAATCACTGATTCCATTTTACACTTTTCCTTTTACATTTATTAGTTGTGATTCAAGAATAGAGATCTTTTTCCTCTCCCTATTTATTTGCAGCTGTTTTGTAATTTGTATCCACATGGATTCATAGATTCATACTTACTGGTTTTTTCAAATGTTTCTGTTTTGTATTTCAATGTTTAAACTGTCCCAAATGTAGCTGAAAGGACTCATTTCCATCTAGCTCCTGGGTTCTATTTACACTATTTTCTCTATTTACACTTTCTCTTTGGCTCAAGTCATCAGAAGCACGTATTTTATTTTGTCTGGCCCAGCTTCAGGGTCACCCACTTCTCCAATGACCTCTGGTTCCTTTTGGTAATTAATGTTTTTGAGAAAACAAGATTGAGTATAGGGTACACGAGGTGCTCGTTACTGACAGTTGGTCATCATTTCTAGGTTTTCTGTGTGAACAAAGCTGAAAACTAAATACATGTACACACCAATAGACTGATCGATTGACCAATAGAGATTTGCCTTTTTCTGCAGCTGTAGAGCAATTCACTCATAGTTATTTAGTCACTATGCTATGAATTGGTATGCACGTTTTTTCAGTATATTATCAATTACAAATTATGCATCAGTGAATATTCTCGTGCATATACATTTTCACACAACAAGGGTAGGTACAGATGTACGTTTAGGGTAAATTCCTTGGATGCACAGCTGCTGTATCAAAGGGAAATGTTCTATAAGGTTTCTCCAGAGGAACAGAACCAATAGAATATATAATAATTTACTAGATTAGCTTAAGCCAGATAGATCACGGCAGTCATCTGCCAGCTGGAGAACCAAAGAAAACAGTTTCTTCTCATTGGTAGAAGCTGGAAGACTCGCAAGAGGGACCAGGAGGTAGCCCCAGCCCAAGTTGGAGGCTTGAAAGTTCCCTGGAGAAACTGAAAGACTCAATAAGATACAAAATTCCTGATAAATATGGAGAAATGGTTCTGAAATCCAATGGTGCTTTTATTCTTTGATTTTTGGTTTAAGTCCCTTTCCTACTATTTGAAAGCAATAAGCGAGAAAATAGGAACAGCTCTTTTGAAAAATGAGACACTACAGTAGCCACTGCTCATTTCTTGTTATCCGACTTGAAGACTTGTAATGCTATTCTCTTTTATCTGGTTTTATACTACTTTGTTTTGTCTGTAAATGTAAGAACAACCATTTTGAAGAAAGCAAGAGACACTAGGGTAACCACTGTTAATCTCCTGTTGTTATGTTTTGAAAACCTGTATAGCTTGCAGTATTCTGTTTTGAAATGCTATATTATGTTTGACTCTATTGTTTTCTTTCGCTTTTTTCATTCTGTTTTGTTTTGTTTTGTCCTATTTTCTTTAAAATTAAAAAAAAATAAATTAAAAAAAAAAAAAGAAAGTTCCCTGGAGAGTCACTGATGCAAATCCAGTTCAAAGGCTGAAGAATCTGTACTCTATGGTCCCTGGGCCAAGTAACAGTAAAAAACCGCACCTCCTCAGGAAATGTCTGTCAGGCAGGCACTGAGCTTTCCCTCCCAGTTCGTCCCATGACAGCTCCCAGCCTATTGGACGATGTCACCCACATTCAGGGTAGGTCTCCCTCCTTCCCTTGTGTAACTCACATGTCAATCATCCTTAGAGCACCCTCACAGACCAGTGCTCCCCCAGTATCCTAGATATCTCCCAATCCAGTCATATTGACAACCAGGATTAGTATCACAATGTTCATACCATTATACTAGTTACTGCCCAGTGGTCCTCTATAATGGTTGTCACAGTTTGAATTCCCACTAGCAATTTAAGAGAGTTTCCTCACAGCCTTGCAAACTGAATGAATTCCGAATCCCAATAGTGAAAACGTCATTTCAGAGTAGCTTTAATTGGCATTTCTGTTATCATGAATAAGGATAAATATATTATATGCCTAAGGGCCACCTATATATCTTTCTTGTAAACTGTTCACATCTTTTGAGCATGTTTAAAGAGTAACATTTTTAGAGGGGTTCTGGTCTCTAAAATTAATTTTAAATATGCATTTGGAAAGGTGCATTCTAAGCACCTGTCTGGTTTTAGGCAACATTGGTGTGCTATGAACAAAATCACTTGCAAAAACTTAGTCAACTAAATTGCACCTGAAATTTTTGATACCAGGGATCGAACTCATGAACTCGCACTTACCAGGCAGGCACTTGAGCCACTGCGCTGACTCCCTGGCCTGCGCCTGAAATTTAAAGTACAAGCAAGGTTTTAATCTTCGAGTGATGATTGTTCTACAAGGTTGAAATTACTTCCCCAAATCCAAAATCCCATAGTTCCATTTACCGTTACCCAATCAGATTTTAAGTAAACAACCACTTACAAGTTTTCATAGAAATTCCAAGAGAGTACTACCAATGAGCTTAGAAATTGCTTTAGGTAATAGCATATTATAAAAGCTAGCAGCATACAGGAGAGAGAATTTCAAAATATTGTTTGAAAAAAGTAACATAACTTTTTGTTTTCTTATTTTCTCATGCAGTTATATATCTTCAACGTGATCCACCTAGAAAATGGTTCTGGACAAACAGAAGTTTTCTCCCAATGTGTAACGCACTGCAGCTTTCCACAGTGGTGGCATCAGACTTTTTATAACTTCTTCACTTTCAGCTTCCTCTTCATTATCCCTCTTCTCATTATGCTGATCTGCAATGCAAAAATCATCTTTACCCTGACACAGGTGCTTCAGCAGAATCCCCACAGTACGTATCTGTGGTTGAGCTCAAACTCACAGCTATCCTCGTGCCTCAGTTGCCCAAAGTGCACCACCACACCTGGCCAATGCAGCATTTAAAAAACTAAGTCCTTAACTTCAGTGAGGTAGTGTAACCCTTGAAATCAGTAATTCCATTGATTTCAATAAATTTCTTCACAGGAACAACCTATGGACTTTAAATGATGTATTTGTGTGAAAAGTTAAATAATTTCTGATTTCATAGGAAAGAAAAACACAGTTGAAGCAGATAATTGAGGTGGCACGCTTGCACCCATACACAATTTATCCTTTGCTCAGAGACACCTGATGAATATGATTCTGTGTAGTCATAATGCAACTCATCTCAACCTGTATCTACTTTCCTTAGTTTACATTTTAGTTGTTTGAATACCAGATTAGTTTGCTGGAAATTTAATTTTAAAAGAATTGTCTTTGATCTTTTTCTTATGTGACAGAGTATACAACTTAATTAAAAATAAAACTTTTTGAACCAATTATCATTATTAAGGGCTGGCGATTTAGCTCAGCAGCACAAGTGCCTGCCTGGTAAGCACAAGGTTGTGAGCTTGATCCCCCGTACCCAAAACAAAACAAAACAAAACAACAAATGTCTGTGAAATAAGACTCAAACTATCATTATTAAAAATACTGGACAATTTCCCCCATTATATGCATTAGGTTGAACTAGTGAGTCTTCCTCATGAGCCGTTTTGGTTTTGTGAGAAATTGCCTTTAAACGCATACTCTTTTCTTTATCTAACAGAACTACAACTGAATCAATCCAAGAACAATATACCAAGAGCACGGCTGAGGACACTAAAGATGACACTGGCATTCGCCACTTCCTTCATCGTCTGCTGGACTCCCTACTACGTCCTAGGAATTTGGTACTGGTTTGATCCCGGAATGTTAAACACGGTGTCAGACCCAGTAAATCATTTCTTCTTTCTCTTTGCTCTTTTAAATCCATGCTTTGATCCACTTATATATGGATATTTTTCTCTGTGACCCATAGACCATCCAGAAAGTAATATAAAGAAAGAAAAGGTAATAATTTTCTTCATTTGGAAATGAAAAATACAAAGTTTGCCACGTATTTACACACAAACAAAGCAGTATTTGAGAATAAATTATCATCCTTAGTCTTTCAAAACATCATATTGACAAAGTTTCAATTACAAAGAAAAGAATAAACCAGAAAAAATACTAATTTTTTCTTAATGATAAATTTCTCATCTCAGCCCTTTCTGACCTTATTTTACACATTATTTGCTTTTCTTCTTGCTTTCTCCCAGCATAACGGTGCATAAACATTTAAAATAACCACAGTCTAAGGCAAAAAGATGAAAATAATAATAATAATAATAAGGCTGAGAAACTACAACGCAGTCCAAACCTTATCATGATGTGCGGTTTTTTTCTGCAAAAAAGGGCTTAGCAGAGATTCTAATCTTATGTTACAACAAATACCTAGAGCGTAGAGACAGTAGGGCTTCTGCCTGTAAGATCAATTTGCCTTCCTCTGATTAAAAGACAAAACAAAACAGCAGGTCTTTCTTTTTGGCTTCAAAAGCATTCTAAGTCTTAAGAGTACTTGGCATCCAAACCCACCATCCTCCCCACCTAGCTGACAGGGTTATCGCACAGCACAGGTCATTTCTCCCCATTCACGTGGTAGTGGTGGGGAGAGTCTGTATAAAGGTGGGCAGTTAAGATTTGGACAGGGGTTAGTACTATTCCTCCAGGTGCTGCCACAATAACAGCGGTGTTTTTAAATACAATTAAGAAAAGACATGTTTGTGTTTATGCATAATACCCTCCATGTTAGACACAGAAAGGATATGTTTGTCCATCTCCTGATCTTACTATGTCCATAACCTGTAAGTCACTGAGAAAAGTCAATATAAAATCAAGCATGTGCCCAAGCGAAAAAGATGCTACATACATAAAGGAACTCTGGAGAAAAAAGTTGTACAATTTCAGTCTGTATTGATCAAAAAAGACAGCAGAGAGTTTTGCAGGAAGAAAGGAAGGAAAAACTAAACATGAAACTAACATCTGCTGATATCACACTAAAAGACATGTATGTTTTCCAAAATATGTTTACATAACACCAATTGTTTTATTTAATTGAAGCCTATGTTTACTCCTTCCCTGAAGAATGGGATGAAGTGAAAAAAAGGAGAGTAACACCTATGCAGTGAGAAAAACATGATAAAGAGCTTTAAAAAATCAGTCATTATTTAACATTTTTAAATTAATAAGATACCATTATATTTGTATGAACAGTGTCTTGACACACAAAATACAAAAATATTTTGCAAATAATCCAGGGCATGTAGAAAGCAAATTGCTGATTGAGTAAGTCTCCTTTTCATATTTTTCTCCTTCCACACTTATAGTTTTATGGTGGTGTTAAATTTTTTTCACATACCCCCTTATTTTCTAATTCTGTCTCTATTGAGCTCCATTTGTTTGTTTGTTTGTTTTGAGACAGGGTCTCACTATGTAGTCCAGAGTGGCCTTGAACTCACTATGCAGCCCAGGTTGACCTCTAACTCATGGCAATCTCCCTGCCTCAGTGTCCCTAATGGTGGGATTACAGGCATGCACCACCATGCCTGGCTTCTGTTGAACACCTTTCTACTCTTTTTTTGTATCTTCTTTGTTACTCAACTCATACTTTTAGTTAACTAATCTATGGCCCAAATCTACAACTGAATTGACCAAGATTCAAAATATACAGTATGCTGAAACGCTCCAAGTTTGCACTCTGCACATATCAAGACTTTACAGCTCTGCCGAATAACGCAAAATCAATCTTTTTTAAGTCTCTTTATCATATATTTATTCTTAAATTGATGATAAATCTTCCAGACTTAACAGCAAAAATACAAACGTGCAAAGCACAATTTAAGGGCTTTACTGCATAGGTGTTTAGGCTGTATCTCAAGGTTGGTTCTTAAGTGTTCAAGACAATATCCTATTGAGGCATTTCTGCAGGCGTTTTTAAGTACATTTGCTAAAGGGCTACTCAAAATCTAAATGTATGGGTCTTTAATTTATGTTCATTGACGGAGTATATTTTAATAAAATTGTTTTTATTTAGTTCTATTTGAATTATTTTATGCATTTAAAAATATTAACTTGAGAGAGGATTTATAGACTATAACAGATTGCCAAAACAAATGTTAAGAATGTGATTTTGCATATCTATAAGGAAGTTTATTACAAAAATGTATCCTAATGTATTTGTTTACATACATGCATAATAATGTTCATATTGAAATTGCATTGTTTCAATAGGTTTAGTCATTCTTTTAAACTAAGAAATTCTTGTGAAGTTCAACATGTTCTGAAAAGCTGCATAGAAGTAAGTAGTATTTATCAATATTATGGTTTATAAATTAAATATGGACATATATTTTTAAAAAAATTTATAACCCAAAAGTTAAATGTAACTTTTAAATGAAAGATTTATGACTCAACCAAAAGTATTTCATATCCAATATGAATACATTCATATATCCTGTTTCTAATTATAATAAAAATTAAGATTCTTTGAAAAAAAGAAATATGCTGAAAGTGAATCCAACATATCAGATAACTAAAATTCTATTTTGTTTGTCTCATCCTTTATTTAACCTATAAAACTAGTCAAAAGTTGAATTTCTTTCAGCAATTCAGTTTAGTAAAGAGGTGACAAACTAGTAAGAATGAATTGAACAAAAATTATATTAATTCAGTTTCAGTCTATTGTAGCTAAAAAAACACTCTAGACTTAGTATCTTCTTGTCATTGCCTATGAAGTTTAAATCAGCATAAATGGTTAAGAATTTTTTGAGTGGCCTTACCTTAGAACTTAGGTGGTAGTCATAAAGAATTAGAATCTCATATATTTTACCTGTGTCCTAGTTCCAAATATTGAACCAATGCCTGGGACTTTGCTAATTACTATAAAATGTTTCTATATGAATAAAAGAAAATAAATAATGCAGGTCAATTTAATTGTATCATTTTATGATTAAGTTAAAGTCAATTTTGCAATAAGCCTAATTTTAGAAGTTACATAACATAAAATGTAAGCGTAAAGACAATAAACATACAAAGCATGTTAATATAATTTTCTCTGAGTGAATTTTAAATTTTTTCTTTCTTTTGAATTCTTATAATTCCAAATTCCCACAATAAACATACACTGCTTTTGAAATGAGAAAAACAACACAAGTGTTATGTGTGTGTGTTTATGTTACTTTTTTATGTATTGCTGTTTGAGCTTTTTTGCTTTCTGATGTAAGGTAAATGAATACAAACTAGTGGGGCTATTTTTCCACCTCACGTTACACAATGACCAGTGGTAGACATGTTAACTCGAAGATGTGAATTAGGTGTCTATGCTTCCAGTACACTTATCTTTCCGGAATAAAAATTGATTTTCATCATTACAAGTCACAAAAGGAGAAAGAAAAGGTGACTTCTCATGCTAGCTTTCCTTTCCCTAGAACATTCATCATTTTCTCTTGAATTGGCCAAAACCAGAACACATGACCACTTCTAAACCAATTATTAGCAAAGTGGGAGACTCTCCTACATACGTAAGGCTACCTTGGGAGACAGGGCTCAATTTCCCAAACACTTGGAGATCTGGCAGCTGGGGGTTCAGGGATGCATAGCATTGTTTTCTTTTCTTTTTGGGAAAAAAACGGTATAGCCTTTGCCCCTACAGTGTGTGTGTGAGTGTGTGTGTGTGTGTGTGTGTATGTGTGTGTGTGTTAGAGGGAGGAAAAGAGAAATGCTTTTTGGATCAGAAAATATTACCTGACATGATCACCAATTAACTTCTCAAAACAAATTTGAGACTATACATGCCACAAATTTAAAATTTAAATAGTATGTTATTTAAACATAACGTATAAGTACTAAATGTAATTTTTGAAACACAATAACTAAACGTAGCCCTAAGCAAAAAGCAATGATTTTCATTGTCTTTCACAATTTAAACTCTAGTGGCTGAACTATTCATCTATATTAAGAGTAGGTTCTGCTTTGTTATTGACTTTCTTAGGAGCTCTAGTTTCCTGTTTTTTTCTTCATTTATATGTTTATATGTCTGTTTTTATAATTAGTTCATTGGATAATAAACCTTTATAAGTTCTTAAAATTCTGGCCATCACTTTAGATTCACAGAAAAATTGCCAAATAAATTAATAAATAATTGTAATTTGAAGTGAATTTCCCCATAGGTCTAATGAAATTTAACTTCAAAACTCATTTATTCAGCTCTGGAAAGGCTCTTTTCATATAGTCATGTTTTTATAAAATTCAACAAAAAAAGATATTTTAATTGCAATTAGTTAACTCTTTCCTTCTTTTCCCTTCATGTGAGATACTGCTGGAATGGCCAGGGAATCTTTAGGATTCAGCCAAGGCGAGTTGAAATTAGGAATATCTTTCAACTAAATTTAGAGGGATAGTATGTGGTTCTTAAACACTTTCATGTATAATTAAGTAACCGTTAACCATTACAGTAAGCTTCTATATATAGTATTACATAAAATACATACATACTGACATATCTGGGATAGTGACAGAAAGGTTCAGGGTCATATCATCATATAAATGTGCCTAGACATAAAGAACCTAGAACTATGTGGATGGTGGGGCAGAGACAAGGTATGAAATCTACAGAACTTAAGTCTTTAGAAAATTCTGCCACTGCTTATCATATAACATTGGAGGTGATTCACATAAATAACACCTTTTGTACAATCTCCTTCCTTTGTGTTTTGCTGGAGACTGGCTTCCACCATATTTTACCTATGGCCAAATAATGAGATGTCATTACCTTGATTTGATGATATTATAAAGCTAAGGTGACAAGATGTCTGTCCCATGATTATATTATATCACATAAGACTCCACCTAGACTGAGAGCTTCTGCCCTCTGTGAAGAAGCAAATAGTCATGAGGTGAGCAGCTTTTACTGTAGGCAGCCTCTAGAGACTGAAGGTGGCTTCCTGTGGACAGTCAGTAAGAACCTAAGGAAGGCCCCCAGTCATACAGGTGACAGGAACTGATTAATTCCAACAATCTAAATAAGCCTGTATGTTAATTTCACCATACTCAACCACCAGATAAGTACACAGTGGAGTCAGAACCTTGGTCACAGCCTGATCTTCTACTCCCAGAAGCTGTTATTTAAAGAAAAAAAAATGGGTTGTTTTAAGTCACTACGTTTACAGTAATTTGTTATGTAACAACAGAAAACTAATATGTTTAGCATGTAAAATTTATAACCTATTTTTGTCAATCATCAAATTCTACTCAAAACGGAAGTTCTCTTCTTTCAGAAATAATCATATACCATATACTCAGCACTGCAACATAGACCCCTGAAATTTCCTCTGCATTTTTCTCCTTTTTGATTGGAATACATACAAGATCTAATTTATCAGAATTCCTGTGCTTGGGAGCACAAAGCCGGAGCAGTACTACAGATAGCAAGTACATCTGTTTTAAGCATCCCCATGTATCGGATTGTACGTTAGGATGTCATTACTAATTTTTTAAAATTGTGAAATTAAAAGAAACATTTTTAAATGTCACCATACGTTTTTAAAAATCATATCATGAAACATTGTTACACTAAGGTATAACCACATGGTGCTACGATTTGGGTCTGGCTGGAGTATACCCCCGAAGGCTCACGTGTTGGAGGCACCCCTGGTCCTAGATGTTTCTGTGTAAAGGTAATGGGACCTTTAAAAGGCAGAGTCCATTGCAATGTCACAGAAGGAATTAAGACAGTTCTCTCAGGACCCTGAGCTAGCTCTTGAGAGAGAGCGTTATAAAAACAGCAAAACTCTCCCCTCTTCCTCTTTTGGCTTCCTGTCTAGCCATGTGAGCACTCTTTAGCAGGAGATCCTTCCTTCTGGTATACGTTCCTGCCAATGTGCTGCCATTCACCATGAGCCTTTTGCCACAGCTGAGCTGATACTGGCACCATGCCCTTGAACCTTCAAACTTTAAGCTAAATAAGCTATCTTTTCTTTGTAAAGCTACCCAGCATTGGGTATTTCATTATAGTAATGAAGACTAGAGTGATACAAGTAGTAGACAGCAAAATAATTTAAGGGGAAAAGTACTTTACAGTTA
>RJWT010055499.1:0-10148 GCA_004365215.1 Cuniculus paca
ATCCCCTTCCTCCCTTGTTCTTTCCTAACCTCAGTGGCATCTTCATCGCAATATCACCATTGGTGCCCTTGGGAAATCCAGGCCCCTGGTACATTCCATCCTCTCTGCTCCGGCTGATATTCATTTCCTTCATGTCCCCTGGGTCCTGCAGTATTCATTCCTGCCTCCACACATTCCAACACCTTAGAGCCCTTTGTAGAGAACCTTCAGAAGTCCTTCCCAGTGGTTTCTAAAGCACCCTTACTCCATCTCCAGCCCAATCAGAAGACTACTCCTAGGGGCTTATTGCAGCTGAAACACTACCCACATCCATGTCTGTATTTCTGAAAGTCCCTCTCATCACAGCCTCCACTCCCAGGCCCTTCCCTTTCATTGGAACCCGCCACCCCTGCCATGGACTCCCTTCCTGAGATCTGTTCATACCTTCCTTGCTCCCTGCCCTTTCCTGTCCTTGCCCTTCTTCTTGCCTCCCTCTCACCAGCCTTGCATTTCACTCCTGCTCAGCCTGGCTCCCAAGAATCTCCCGCCCACACAGCAGTTCCTCTACCTTGTCCTCTTGGTGAGGTCAGCCTAAGACCTTCACTCATGGGCAGCAGGTGCTTGCAACTGCACATTTGTGCCACCGGCTCTCAGCACCCCATGCTTTATCCGTGCTTGGCAGCTTGTGAGCACAGAAGTCCAGGGAGCCTTCTGGTTTTGAAATGCTGTGATCAAGAAAGGCAGGAACATTCAAATTCCTGCCCTGTGGATTCTGCCATCTACCCTCTAGCTCAGAGTTTCCTTTGCCTGAGCTGTGTTTGAGCTAGAAGGCCCAACAGATATTGATTCATTGGGAGCACAAGGGGGCAGGAATCAGGGATCATCGAAATAGACCCAGCCACCAGAACACCTATACAGCCACCATCCACAGGACCCTAAAGACTCTCTGGGAGAGAGTTCAGCTCCAGCTCAGGCTCAGTGAGAGAGCCGGCCCTCCCTAACCAGCAGGGCCTCAAGCGCTGCTTCCAGAGAGTTACTCAGAGGCCAAGAGAAGTTATACTGGATTTAACAGCATCTCACATCTACTCAGCACTTTACAATTCAAAAATGGCTTTAAGTAACTGCTCTTCTCTCTGTAGGCCACTGTAAGCACCTTGCTTTGTGCACCAATCTGGCTGGTTAAGAACTCGAGACACAATGCAGCATAATTCACAGTAGCTAAGTTATAGAACCAGGCAAGGTGTCCATCAGCAGATGAACGAAGAAAGAAAATGTGGTATCTATACACTATAATAATATTCAGCTGCAAAGAAGAATGAAATCATATCATTTACAGGGAAATGGATGGAACTGCAGACCATCAGTTAAGCAAAATAAGCTTGACTCAAAGACGAGGATCACATATCTTCTCTCTTGTGTGGAATTTAGGAGAGAAAAAAATGACATGAAAGTGGAAGAGTGACAGGGAAGAAGGGGATCAGGGAGAAGGGGAGGGCTGTAGGAGGGTAACAGAGGGGTGGACATGATCAAAGTATATTACATGCGTGATGAAAATGCCACAAAGAAACCCATTACTCACATAATCAATATGCGTTAATAAAAAAATAAAAAGAATTCTAGCCCCAAGCTGAAATACTGTGTCACTTTCAAGCCTCAGTTTCCTAATCTGTGGAATGGTGATAAAAATAGTTGCCATCCAGGGTGATGTTGAGGGTTAAGGCATAAAGCCACAAAAACTCTTAAAATAGCACCCGGCAGGACAGTAAATACTAACTGTCAGGTCATCCAAGGGAACCCTAGCTTCCACTCACGAGTGTAGTTCAGGAAGGCTTCCCCACTTCTTTTTCTGTGCTCTTTCCCTTCCACAGTCTTGTATCTCTCTTTGGCCTGCCTGGAAAGCCACACACCTGGCAGCACCTTTCCTAGCCTGACCTTTGGCCACCCTAAGCAGCTCTAAGTGCTTCTGCGGCTCTGCCTAGGCTGCTTCAGAGCCGTGGCCTTGCTCTAGGGCTTCTAGGGCCACCGAAACTTTCTGAACTGGGCCACATCCTTTATGAATAACTGCAGTGTTAGCCCCATTTTACAGATGAAGAAACTGAAGCTTCTGGAAATTAAGGGACATGCCTGGGGTAGCACAGACATAGTGACAAAACCAGAACTCCACCTGCATCTTTCTGCTTCAGGTCTTGTATCCGTTATTTGTGTCACAGTTGTGTCTTTTTCCCAACTAGATGATTTTTATATGGGCTAGAAAACCTTAGCAGCTGTCAAATGTAAACGCAATCTCTGTTTTTACAAATATTTACCATGGTCCTGCCCCAGGTCGGGTGTTGTGGTTAGTTCTGAACTTCAAAGATGACTTCGTTATACGTCCTGCCTTCCTGACAGAGCTCAGCATAGTGATCAGGTCAGAGCTGAGCTTCTGCCTCGTCTTCTACTCACTGTCTTAATCTTTCCCCCTCCTCCCCTACACTCTTCTGAGGCCCGAACCCTGCTTGAAACTCTGTCCACAAGTAATGAGAATCACCCCGCTGTCTGAATGCTAGATGCTAGGTACTTTATTTACATTGTCTGCATTAATTCTCACATTAACTCTGAAATAGACATTATCAGCCCAATTTACAGATGAAACTGAAGCTACATGAGGTGACGACTTTCCAATTAGAATGTGGTTGTGACCAAATCTGACCACAAATTCTATGTTCTTCTTAAAGGACTGGAGTCTCACACCCTCCCACAGGCATCAGGCTGGCTGGTCACCTCCCTCCAGCACCTCCTGCCAGAGGCTGGGCCTGGCTATGAAGGAGCAAGTTAGCCTGCAGCCGCATGTGGCCCTGGCTTCCTGTGTTAGGTGGCATGTGCTGACCTGGACATGTTGGTGCCTGCCCTGGGTTGGGCTGAGCATATTCTGCAGGTGGCCTTCCGCCCCTGTGTAGGCCATCTTGGTGGCAAAGCTAGCTCTCTATTCTGGTTTGATTTTCTGCCTTCCAAAGGCATGGTTCTCGGGCAGCCTGTACCTGTACTATGACCCCATGGCGGAGAAATGGGTACCATCAGCCTTGGCCTGACACTGTGCCCAAGGGTGCCAGCAAACATCCCTGAGTTAAAGCTCCTTGGCTCTGAATGGCCCAGCTCCAGTAACAAGCTCACTTCCCATCTAATCTCTCTGTCTGATTGGTCAGGCTGGAGTCACATGCTCATCCCTGGAAAAGATGTCTCAGCATCATCTCAGTCACACCGACAGCACACGGCCCTGCAGCTCCCTGGAGGAAAATTGAGGCCCTGTTGCCTGAGACCAGAGGGGCTGGCACCAGACAGGCAAAAGCTACAGACACACAAACAAAAGTAAAACATCAAGCTAGGGATGTAGCTTGGTGCTGGAGCATGTGCATAGCGTATACCAGGCCCTGGGTTCAATCCCCAGCCCCACGCATCTACCCACCCAAAGGCATGTCCTCTTTGTTTTTTTTTTTTTTTTGTTTTTTTGCGGCACCCTGGATTGAACTCTTGACCTCACGCTTGCCAGGCAGGCGCTTAGGCCGCTGAGCTAAATCCCCAGCCCTTGTCTTTTTGAGACAGGGTCTCGCTATGCCGTTCAGGCTGGTCTTGAACTCGCAACGATCCTCCTGCCCCAGCCTCCCGAGTGCTGGGATTATAGGCATGTGCCACCATGTCCAGCCAAAGGCGTGTCCTCTTAAGACTAAGTCATAGGGCAAATTTCAATTTGGATTAACATTCATTTAAGGTTTACGACATGGTGCAGAAATGCAAAGTCAGGCAGAATGAAAAATGAAGCTGAAGCAGAGGGAAGCGGCCTGCTGTGGTCATGCACTGGAAGGAAGGATTCATTTCTACTGAGTGAGGATGGCAGCTTGAGCAGTCTTCATGGAGGAGGTGGCATTTGAATTAGACTCTGAAAGATGAGACTGATAATGAAAGAAAGAAGGGAAAGTTCCTCCAAGTAGAAGGAATAGCGAAAACTTTGAAAGGTGTGGACACAGATGTGAAAATAGTGTGATTAGACAATATAGGTGCTGGACAGGGCTAGCCAGAGCCACGACCTCTGCTCATCACCTCAGACCCACGGCAGGTGAACAGGAGAATCTCACGCGTCCAGGAGGCTGAGTGCTTGGGAGGCACAAGATGCCCTTAAACTGGAATTAGAAGCTTCCCCCGCCCCGTCCTCCTGCCCTTCCCTTGAAAGCAGGTTTTGCCCCCAACTGCCCTTGCTCAAGCTTTCTAATCTTTATTCTGTTTTTAAATGGGGGGGGGGTGTCTACTGGAGAGCTAGGTCTTTGCCAAGTGCTCTGTCTGTATTTAACCAACTCCTCCTCTGAAATCCAATCCCGCATAAACTCCAGCCTCACAATAAACTTGTGGAGAGGTCTGCAGGCACCGGCTTTTATGGTGAGTGAGAAACAAAATTGCTGTCCAAACTGTTAAATCAGAAACAATGGGAATCAGGGGAGATGCACACCAGAAGGACCAATACTGAAGGCTGCACAACTGGGTTGGGAGACCACAGAGCCCTGCCACCCTTGGCCAGAATGCGTGCCCTCCCAGCAAGCTGGCCTGTCCTCTACCTGGCCTCCTTGCCTTCATTAGCTCCTGGACCAATTGTGTATCTGCTCAGTGTGACAGACGAGTCTTGGCAACCCTTAGAGACCTGTAGAACCTCTTCCCCACCCTTCAGTGAAAAGCCAGCAGCCTCTGTCACCCATTAGGCAGCCTGCTGACCAACATTACTTTAGTGTCAAAAAGAAATCCCAGGCATTCTTGCTGCAGATGTGGGGCTGACTGGGCAGTTGGATCTAGATGGAGCCTGAGGGCCTGGGATCTTTCTGTTAGTGTTGATCCTGTCCTCACCTCATGCTGGGTTGGGGCCTGACACCAACAGGGAAAGCACTGCTGTGTGCCTGGTGACCAGCAGTATGTGTGACAGGGGCCACCTGGGCCCATGGGATTGGGATGCTGGCTTGGTTTACTAAAGCTCTCAATTAACTCACATAATTGTTCACAGTTTTAGACATGAACAAGCCCAACTCCTCACTCTGACTCAGGGACCTGTTTCCTATCTGAAGAAAGGCATCAATTGAAACAGGAGTTCTTGCTGCCTTCAAGGGTCAGGATCCCTTTAAAAACCTAGTCAAAGGGATGGACCACTTCCACAGAAAACATGCACATATACACATGCACACATACCTGTACACATAATACATGTTTGCATCTGCACAATCAACATACACTCACATGGTCCTATTTATATACACTCACATGCATACCCACACATGAGCACACACAGATACGTGCTCGCAGTTTCATGTTAAATTTTAGGGGCTCACAATCCATATGTCTAGGCAGGCCAGGCCCTAGGGTGAAGAATCCTGAACTGAGTGATTCTGAGCCCCAGCTCCTCCCCTTTAATATGCTGTGAGGTTGTTTATATACAAGCAGTGTCCTCATCACAAAGCATTTTCCAAGCTCCTACTCAGAGGTAGACAGAGGATTTATTGCCTTCTTGTTTACAGATGAGAACAAAAGCCCAGTGTGGGGACAAGTCTCATAGGAAATCTGGAACAAAACTGGGACGAGACCTTAGGTCTTCTAATTTCCATCTTGTTACTTGTGTATCTTCATCTCTGTTTCCTTTGACTTTTTTTTAGCCACAAAACAAAACATACCTCGTCCCTCCACCCCAGGAATTTCTAATAACTTTTACCAAGGGGAAAGAAACAGAAATCTACTTCCTCAAGTTAAGGGTCACTGGATCTTGGGCTAAGAAGGCTTTTGTTATATTTTAGTTTCCATAGTTCAAAATAGAATTTGAACCCTGAAGATCTGAGTTGTTATTACTTCTCAAAAAGGAAATGCTGTTCTCTACCTGGCCTCTTTGCCTTCATTAGCTCCTGGACCAATTGTGTATCTGCTCGGTGTGGAGACATGATGATGTAACATCAGAAACCCTGTAGCTTGCAATTCCCCCCACACAAAAGCAAGGACAGCATTCATCCCGGGTCTGGTGGATCTCTGAGCCTCTGGCCCTTTGGTTCAAGCACTTGTAGAGGATGTGCTAGACTCCTCATGCTTGCAGGGAGGAGAGTGAAGTGCCGAGCACAGGCTCACTTCTCTCACTCATCCCTACATTGCAGGCGACTGCAATTTCCCCAAGCATTTCTGGAACTCCTAACTTTGGGAGGGCTTTCTGGGTGAGCTAGCAAGCCAAGGTCATTCTGCAAAAAGAGGGTACTATACTTCAGCTTTGATCCTCTTAAGATGCCTCAGTTTCTGCCTATTTTCCAAGCCAGTCCTTGTAGCCTCCTTTGATTCTCTGAGACCCTGAGAAGCTGCCAATAAATTATCTCTTGGCGTCAGAGAGCCTGGGTTTGTGTGTGTTACTTACAATGGGCGGTATGTGCCGTGCACGCACAGCATCACACTGTATGCCAACATCACACCACTTAGGATTCACTCCTCAGGTACTCAGCACTGCCCAATGTTTTCTCTATTTATGTTATTTATTTATCTATTTTTTGCAGGGTTGGGAATTGAACCCAGGGTTTGGCCATTCTATGAAAGGGTTCTACCATTAAGCCACATCCCAAGCCTGTATCCTTCAAATCTAAACACATCTTGCCTCTCTCTCTCTCTCCTTCCCTCCCTCCCTTCCTCCCTCTGCTCCAATCTCTCTGTCTCTTGTAAATTTCATGACTGAAAACCAAAGCTTCCCTGGAACACTTTCTTTGTAGTCTTCGCTTTCCTGCCTTTAGAAATGGATTTACATAAAATAACTGGAGGGGATTTCTAGAGCTGCTCCTCTATTCACCAGCAGCTCTTCTGGGCTGAGATGTTTCCATGATGGACAGAGATCCTTCAGTCAGTAACTTAATTGACACCCGCTTGGTGAGTGTCTCCCACCACAGTTTATAGGAACGGCAAGGAAAAGGATGTTTCCGTCTTCTCTGTGTAAGCCCCTCCATGCCTGGAGTCCCTGGAGTGTCCTTTTGCTCAGCGTGTAATCTAGTATATCTTTAATAAGTGGAGTCAATTCACTTTGAAAACCCTTGTAAAATTCAGCCTTTTAGTCACTCTGACCAGAAGCATTCAAATTGCAATCTGAATAGATGGCCCCAGCAGCCGGGGAGATCTGCCTGGGATACCAGCTCGGCAGCCTTAGAGCAGGATGCATTGATAGCCCTGGGAGGCCTCTGCTCAGACAAAGGCAGCTGCCTGGGTGCCCTGAAGAATCCTGCTGACTCAGTTCCTTTCCTGCCTCTGTACCTGCCAGAGCGCCTCCCATGGGGATTGGCAAAGCCACAGGATCCTATCCAGCTGCGAAGGCTCTGGGAAACTCATGGGTTTCACAGGCTCACAGGCTCGCCACATAGACAAAGCAACACTCGGGTAACAAGGCTGGTGAACAGGCCAAGGTCGTACTAGAGTTAGTGGCACAGCCTCAGGTTCCTGGTTTCCTGTGTCTTGCTTCTTAATTCCTCCAGTTGTTGAGGCAGGAGCATGAGCACCCGAGGGCTTGGGTTTGAATACTTCCCCCACTTCTTATTGCTTAACTTGTCTGAGTCTCTGTTACATTAACTCTAAAATGTGCACTGTCATAAGACTTCCTCCCTTGTTACGCTGCTCTGAGAATTAAAAGGGATACATACAAGGAGAGCACCGAAAACACTTCCAGGCAAACAGTAGTTGTTTAATAAACACCTGTTACGACCACTGTTGTTTTAAGTTTTGTTGAATAAAAGTGTGCTGTTGCAGTAGAGAAATAGGGCAAGCCCACAGAAGATCTTCCCAGGTGGTAGGAGAAGGAAATGAATTACCTAACAAGTGAAAGATTTCCTCTCTCTCAGCCTGAAGGCCTTTGTAATCTCTGGAGGCAGGAGAATGGACAGGATGACCTTTTATTACTGCCACAGTGACTGTGTCTCAGGATTTATTCTGCAGCTGCCTGAACACCAAGCAGCATGGGGTCCTGTCTGGGGAGTCAAGAACCAACACACTTTGAGATCTGAATCCACATCCCCAAAAAGGGATTTCACTTCTATCATGTGGGCTGGAAGTGAGAGCCTTCACATGGCTGGGGCTGCTGGGGTTCTTTTTATCTTTTTCTTTTTTCCTTCCTTTCTGCTTTTGTTGGGGCTGAAAGCCAGGGCCTCATGGATGCTACGCAAGTGCTCTGCCACTGAGTCACATCCCAAGCACCAAGGTTTCTTTCTGTGATACAGGACCCTTTTGCATGCTGACTTCACCTCAGACCCTTCTCTCCTGCCTGCTGTGAAGGTTGGTGGTACCGAGCTAAAACATGGGTGTGAGAGGAGAAGTTTCCATCCCAGGGCTCAACATGTGGGCCTTGGGGGACACTCCAGGGAGAAGCCATGGAGCCTTGGGCTACACATCAAAACACTTCAGTCCTTGAACTAGGCCAAGTCATCAGGCCTTGGTCTTTCCATCCATCAAAGATAGGCACTGGTAGACCAACCTCTGCAAAGAGCTTTTTGGCAGTGAGTTATCATTTTGGTTACTTTTCCCATTGCTGAGACAAAATACCCAACCCCCAAAATTAAGGGAGGAAAGGTTTATTTGGCTTACAATTTGTAGAGGTTTCAGTCCATAGTCAGCTGGCTCCGAGGCAGATAGGCATCACAGAGGAGAAACAGTTCATGGCAGGCAGAAGGTAGCAAAGCAAGCAAGGGACTCTTGCAGTGTCTTTCTGCCCCTTTTATATTCTATCTAGGGTACTGCAAATAGGGCAGGTGCCAAACCAATCAGTGGACTGACATAGTAATCACCACCCTTAATCCTAGCACCCTGAATCCTAGCATTGCACCATGAGTCAGTCACACACTCTAGATCCAGCCACTTCTGAAAAAGCCCACATCTATGATTGAATGAGGCTTTGGTGGGACATCTAAACACAAGCCATAACAATTACTTAGGGAAATGGAATATGCATATTTCTATGGCCCAAAAATTCCAGTCCTAGGTTTGAATTCTAGAGAATCTCTCACACAGGAACAAGAGAAGTACAGAGGGGTATGTGATATAGCATTGTTTGCAACAGTGAAGTAATACCTAGCCTCTCTGAGCCTCAGTCTCTTTCTCTGTAAAATGGGCATGGTCATAAGATTGCCTCTCTCTTAATGTTGCTGCTGTGAAACTTCAATGGTTTGGAGGGCATTAGAAAAAGAAAACAAGGTACACCATGTAACAAAATAGTATGCAGCAGTCAAAAGGAACAAGACTAATCTATAAATATCATGAGACTTTGATGATTTAGAGAGTATTAAGGAAATGAGGCACATCTTGTAATTAAAATAGTATGCAGCAGTCAAAAGGAATAAGACAATTTACAAATATCGAGGTGACTATGTTTCAAAAAAACATTAAAAGTAACTCAGGTGCTAGGCATGGTGCTACACACCTGTAATCCTAGCACTCTGGGAGGCTGAGGCAAGAGGACTGCAAATTGGAACCCAGTCTGGGCAATGTAGTGACTTAGTGAGACTTAGAAGTGGAAAAAAAAATGCCAGACATAGAAAGACGAGTACAGCATGATACCGGGGAGAGGAGGGCAAGAGAGAGGGATGGGAAGAAAGAGATTGATAGATAGATATAAAGCTAAAGTTACATAGGAAGAATAAATTACAGGGTTTGATTGAACAGGACGGTAACTAGAATTAACAATAATTCATTGTGTATTTCAAAGTAGCTAGAACAGAGGATTTTGAATGATCTTATCACAGGGAAATGATAAATGTGTAAGGTGATAGATATGCTAATTCTTCTGGTTTGATCTCACACTGTATGTATGTATCAAGCACCAAATCATACCCACAAATGTATGCAGTATCATGTGTCTATCAAGCATAATAGTAAGGGGAAAGTAAGCAGACACGTTGCCCACCACAGCATCACTCTGTGATGTTCTGAATGCACGACACCTGCAAGTGTGTAATGTCTGTGCATGTGCACATGGAGGAAGAAACTTCAGAAGGTCGACTGGAAAATACGCAAGTTTCAGAGAAGATCCCTAGAGGAGAGAGACAGGGTGGGGCTTGTGGACAGACAAATGACCATGTCCAGACTGGTAGGAGATGCCCTGAATTGAGAAAAAGCATAGCAATATTCACACTATTGTAGTCTATTACGTGCATCTTAGG
>RJWT010055500.1:0-10158 GCA_004365215.1 Cuniculus paca
AGGTATGGGTTCAGGTTCAATCTTCAGCATGTGGAAAGCCAGTTTTTCCAGCACTGCTTGTCAAAGAGGCTATCTTTCCTCCAGTGAAAGTACTTAACCACTTTAAATAAGTGGTTAAATACTTTGGTCAGAGATAAGGTAGCTGACTGTGCCTAAAGTTGTTTCTGCATCCTCTGTTCTGTTCCACTGACCCACAATTCTGGGATGTGTGTGTGTGTGTGTGTGTGTGTGTGTGTGTATGTGTGTGTGTGTGTGTGTGTATTTTCTCATATAGTACCATGCTCTTTACTTGAGGTAATATTACTTGAAATCTGGGCTCTTGATACCCCCTGCCTTGCCCTTGTCCAAAATTCTTATTGTTATTCTAGGTCTTTCCTATGACCTAGGTCAAATTCCATATGAATTTTAAGATTATTTTCTCTAGTCCTGTGAAGGATGCTATTGGTATTTTGATTAGAATTACATTAAATCTGTATAACAGTTTTTGGAAGTATGCCTGTTTTGATTATAATGGTTCTGCCTATCCAAGAACAGTGATATCTTTCCAGTTTCTGATATCCTTTTCAATCTCCTTTTCCAGAATACCGTACTATTCATTGCAGAGTTCTTTAACTTCCTTGGTTAGGTTAATTCCTAAGCACTTCATTTTTCTTCATGCTATTGTGAATGGAATTGCTTTCCTAATTTTGTGTTTGGCGAGTTTATTATTGGTGAGGAATATTATTGGTTTTTGAGTGTGTATCCTACTATGCTAATCAATTAGGTTATTAACTGTAGGAGTCTATTGGTCAAGTTTTTGAAGTCTTCTATGTAAAGGATCATGTCACCTGCAAATAATAATAATTTAACCTCTTCTTATCCATTCTTCTTTTATTTCTTTATCTTGCTTGATTACTCTGGTTAGTGTTTCAAAAGCTATATTGAATAGGAATGATGGTGCAGATGTCCTTGTCTTGCTCCTGATTATAGAAGAAAAGATTTTTGCTTCTCTCCACTTTAATATGAAGTTGGCTACTGTTTTGTTATCTATGTCTTTTATCAGATTGAGATAAAGAACTTCTATTCCATTTTCTTCAGGGTTTTTTTTTTTTATCATGAATAGATGTTGGATTTTGTCAAATGCCTTTTCTGCATGTATTAGATGATCATGTGATTTTTGTCCTCGTTTCTATTTACATTTACAGACTTGCATGTGTTGAACCACTGCTGGAATGAATCCTACTTGGTCATGATGATCTTTCTGATGATTCTCTGCATTCTGCTTGCTAGTATCTTATTGAGAATTCTTGCATCTATGTTCATTAAAGAAATTGACCTATATTTCCCTTTTTTCATTAGGTTCTTTTCTGGATTTGGAACCAGGATAATGCTGCTTCCAGGAATAATTTTCTGAGTACTGCTTCCATTTTGATTTCATTAAAGCATTTGAAGAGTATGATCCTTACTCTTCTGGGTGTTTGGGATCTAACCCACTAACCAGGACCTCACTACTGAGCTATAGTCCCAGCTCTGGAGTTGATTCTCTATAGATGTTAATTATCTGCTTGATGCCCTCAGCAGCCCTAGGAGGGAATGTGACAGAAGTAATATTTGGGCTAGGGATATAGCTCAGAGGTACAGTGCCTGCCTGGCAAGCACAAGGTCCTGAGTTTGATTCCTAGTACCAAAAAAGAAAGAAAAAGAAGCAACCTTTGTGTTTTCCAACCTGTTTCCTCTTCTTGGCACACAAGGCACATTTTCACCCTCTCTGCAATTAATGGAGTCATGTAACTACATTCTGGCCAGTTAAGTTATACATATCATTTGCCAAGGCAAGTGGAGCTGTGCCTCTTTTGATTTTCAAACTCCCCTTCCACATGCAGAAATTTCAGGAATGGACTCTAGGGAAAGTCTGGGGGAGTCACTGCTTGAAAAAAAGTCCCACACTTCCCAGGAAGGCTCCAACCTATAAGAGTTTGCATTAGCAAGAAATAAACTTTAATAGGCTAAACCCCTGAGATTTTTGGTTTGTTACATGTGTTAGCTCTAATAACACTGAATAAAACTTTTTGATTATTAATCACCACAACAATGCTACAAAACAAACACCCGCAAAACTTAGTGCCTAAAGCAACAACCATTTATTTGGCTAATGATTTCATGGACTGACACTCTGGGTTGGACTCAGCTAAAAGTTTTTCTAGTCTCAACTAAGTCCATTCGTTCACCTGTGATCAACTGATGACTGGCTAGGAAAACCTTGGCTAAACAACTTGTCCTACCAACCACTGGTAGGATCCAAAAGAATAAGCAGAAGCTACAAGGTCTCTTAAGGCCCAGCCTGAGAACTGACAGTGTCTACTACACTCTATTGGCCAAAATAGGTCACATGGCTGAACCCAAAGAGTAAGACAGTATCTCCTGAATATAGAAGTTTCAAAGTCACATTGCAAAGGAATTTGTCAGATGAGGAGGAGGGCACCATTGAAGGTCGTTTTGCAAAATTCTGCTATAGGAAGTATCAGTGCCCCCATTTTAAAGTCAAGGAAACAGGCTCAGGGTGGTGAAGTGTTTAGGGAGTGCATGAATCAGGATTAGGCAAAACTTGAACTCCCTTCATGCCCAAATCTTCCCTAATGACTTCATAGCGAAGGGACCTCCTCTTTGGTCAGAAGGGACCTCCTCACCTCAGCTAGCTGAACTGGAATTCACACCCAGGTTTCCAGGGAAGAGAGCCAAAAAAAATTTTGGATCTTCCTTTAGCCTTTGGACAAATAGGGCAACTTTTCAGAAACTTGGGGCCAGAGACCACCTTGAATGGCAAGCCTTAAGCTATGACTGTAGTGACCTGAGGCTGGTGGACAGACCTTTCCCTCCTGGACTTTGCATGTCAGATGGCTCCAGAGACTTACTTTGCTGTGTGACCCAGGCACGTCCCGTTTCTCATCTATGCCTCAGTATCAGGATACAAAGTATAAAGGAGTAAGAGCTCAGCTCCTGGAATCATAGCACTGAGCTCAAATCCTGACACAGTTGCTGGCGTTCCTTCCTAAACAAGTCCTTTCCTCTCTCTGAGTCTCACATTTCTCTTCTATAAAACAGGCACGAGGGGAGAGGGGTCACCACCTTGGGGCTATTGTAAGCGATGAGTGAAGGTATGCACAATGTAAAGGCATGATCTGAAATACTTACTGGGGCTAGAGGTGCAGCTCAGTGTAAGGTACTTGCCTAGCTTGCATGAGGCTCTGGGTTCAATACCCAGCACTGCAAAAAGAATAAGAATAAATAAAATAAATACATACTATACTCAAGGTGAACTTACTAACTGGAAGGTGAGTTAACAACATCTCAGCCAAACCCCATTTTACAGAGAAGAAAATAGAGGCTCAGGCAAGTAACGTGACTTCTAAAGTTACACAGCTAAGAAGCAGTGATATTGCTACCATGCTCCAGTTTGGTTGATTCCAGAAACTAAGGTCTTAACTTCTCTAGAGCTGAAAAGTTCTGAGTTAGAATCTCAACTCTGTCCACCATAGCTATGTGTGACTTTGGGTAAGCCACTTTTCTCTCTGATCTTTAATTTATCCTTAATACATTAAGATCTGCCTCAATGCTATGGAGAATCGATGGACATATATATATGAAAAATGCTTAGCACAGTGCCCAGGAAGGACATTGTACACTTAGCAATTACAGGCTGCCAAATTCATATTTGTCATCAGAGGCAAGTTACTTAACTCTGTGTGCCTCTGTCTATCAAAAGGGCTCATAATAGTCTTGTCTCACTGAAGTGGTCATGGGAAATAAGTGAATTACTATCAGCTAAGCTTCAGCAGTGCCTGACACATAGCATGAAATTCATAAGCACTTGCTATTATTTGTAAAGTTCTGAAGCCTGCTTGAGACAAGCATGAGGTGATGGGGGTCCCCAGCCCCCCGTTGGCTGTAGCTTCAAGCACTGCCACTGCTCCTATTTGGCTATTATTAGATCCAGTATCCTCATCTCAAATCCAGATGGGGAGTGAGAAGGGCAGGCAGGACTGGGCCTGGCTGGCGGATGGCTGGGAACACAGCTGGGAGGCCGGGTTTGGGTTTGTGCCCCACCCTGCCTCCCTGCCCTCCCTCGCCTGCAGCTGGTCCAGCAGCCACGTCTACACTTGGCTCCGAAGTTGGTGCTGAGCACTCCCTCCCACCATGGCCGCCTCCTCTGGGAAGGTTCAGAGACCTTCTGCAGTTGCAGCACTTTTCTGCCTGCCCTAAAGAGGCCAGGCATTTGTGGAAGTTCTGCATCAGACTCTGCTTGCATCTAGAGCCTGCAAATCCGTCATCCACCCTCCCGTCTAGGAATCTGCCTGCCTCCACTGAGCCTTACTGGATCTGCTAAGGGGGAAGGACCCACACACCTGATTCGAATCCCAGTGCCACCACCAGTATGCTGCTACTTGGACAAGTGACTTCCTGTTCTGAATCCCAGTTTCTTGGTTTTAGGGGTTTTTCTTTGTTTGTTTTTGGTAATAGAGATTAAACCTAGACCCTGTACTGAGTTACATTCCCAGACTGACTGTCCTCTCTTTCTTCTTTTCTTTCTGTCTTTCACTTTCTCTCTCTTTCTCTTTCTCTTTCTCTTTCTTTCTTTCTTCCTTTCTTTCTGCCTTTCTTTGTCTCTCTCTTTCTTTCTTTGAGACAGGGTCTCCCTAAATTGAAAGTTGCCCAGGATGGGCTCAAACTTACGATCTTCCTGCCTCAGTCTCCTAAAGTGCTGGTATTATAAGCATGTGCCACCACCTCCAGCTGAATCTCAGTTTCTTTATCTGTCAAATGGACATCTCAGCACCTACTTCCCAGGGCTGTGATGATACTTAAATAAATTAATGGTACACAGTAAGAACCCAATATGTGCCAATTATTACTGACACTTCATGCTTAGGTATGCCAGTCCACAAAGAGGAAATAAGAGATTTGGAAAACTGGGCAACTGGAGTGCACAGCAGCTCTATCCTCAGCTAGGTGTATGACCTAACAGGTTACCTTTCTAGACCATGAGGTAGGTATCTAGTACTCTGGGATACCGAGATTCAGCAGCTACATTCACAAGTAGAAACGTAAGTTTAAAAATCTAACAAGGCACCCTATGTGCAGAGCTCCCAAATGGCAAATGGTGGAAATGCAGTGATTAAGAACAAGGGTCTAAATTCAGATTGTGTGTAAACATCCAGTATGTTTTGGCCTTGCTAGCCCTGTCCCCTCTGCATAATGGTGAAACCTCACAGGACTCAAGCTATGAAGGTCACAGTGACTACACTGTCACACATATATTATAAAAGGTCGTCGAGACCCAGGGTCCAACCTACCAGATGATAATTACACGATACTCTAACCATGAGCCTAGACCTGCCAATAAGGCACCAGAGGCCTCCGAGAAGTCACAAGAGGTCCAGGCTGGCCCATCCAGAACATTCCCTTTGTATAGAATGTTCATTGCTGAACATTCCCTTTGTTCTAGGATTCATGGCTGTACAGTGGCCATTTCCTGCCCCTTCTCCTCCTCCAAGGCCAGAAATTCGTCTGGCACTGTTGCTCAAAGAACCCCAAGCTGGATGACATCAGAGAGGTGATGGTCTTGCCAAACTGGTTTGAGAAACAGGTCCTCAATCCTACTTTTAGGGCTTTTGGCCATGACCTTGGGGGCCTCTAGCTCCACCCACAAGGGAAAAGTCATGGTCCTTGAACCCAACTAACTCCAGAAAAAACCACCTTTCCTCTGGGGCCACCATAATCCAGCCTCACTTACCTGACAATTCCCTTGCAAAGTGTGCATGTTCCTGCATCTCTCCCTTTGCTTATGTTGCTCTCTTCTTGCAGTTGCTTTTCCTCCATCCTCTCACATACTAGATCAAGTAAAAGCTTTGTTTTCTACACTTTGCAGAATCCAGTTACCATCTGTCCCTCTACTTCCACTAGGCTACAAGACTCCAACCACAGGCCCAACTTCACCCTATTTCTCACTCTTCCATCTCTTCTATTGTCCGACAGCTTCTGGGCTTCCCCCATAGGCCCAAGGTCCCAGCCTCAGCTTGCATCACAGCCACTTGTGGGTACCTCCCAAGATGGTTTTCTTGCAAGTCTTGCAATTTTTTATTGTCCAGTCTGGGTAGAATAGGCTGTTATAGCTTGTATCTGAATGTCCCCTCAAAGCCTCATGTGGTCATAGGTAGAGCTTTTCAGAGGTGGCTGGATATAGTGTGTGATGCTGGGATCAAAGGTATATGATTATTAAATTAGTCCACTGATGGGTCTGGCATAGTTCTGGGTGCAGATCATGGGAAGGACCATCCTGGGCATGACTGCTACCCACTCTAAGGATGTGCAGGCTGAATAGACTATAAGGGACAGAAAGAGGACTGCTGTTGCTGCTTGTCACTTACTGCTTGCTGATTGCTACTTTGCTGCCTTGCTGCCCTCCTGCCTTCTGTCCACCATGAACTATTCTCCTCCACAATGCTCCTCTGCAATGCCACCCTACCTTGTAACCAGCCGACTATGAACTGAAACCTCTAAAAACTGTGAGCTACAAGAAACCTTTCCTCCTCTAACCTTGGGTGTCAGGTATTTTGTCTCAGCCATGAGAAAAGTAACTAAGACACAGGCTTAGTAAACTCATGGCACACACAATACCTCCACTGTGCAAATAAGGAAAGTGAGGCTCTTAGAGGACCAAGGCCTTACAAGGGGAGGAGCCAAGGCTAAGAATATCATCCTTCTTCCTCTTGTCCCCAAGCCTAGGTTTTCTCTGTAGGACCCTGACTGGGAGGAGGTACAGTGTGGGTGACTCATTCATAGTCTTAGACTGTGAAACAAAATGTTACTCCTGGCTCCTGAGCTGCTCCAGCCACATCCCACTCTGCCAGTCCAGAGGGGGACCTGGAAGAATATGGATCCTTCCTCTTATATCCCTTTGCTCTAGTAGGCCTGAAGTGGGTCAATCCCACTCGTTCTTATGAGCAGATGGAGGCCTAGCCCTAAATGCTTTCAACATAACTTCACCCAGCTCACCTGTCATTCAGATGGAATTACCCTCATTTCCTACTCCACTCACAGCCCATTCTCCTCCTTTTCCCACTCACAAGTCTCCCAGACCTTGCTCACACTGTTTTTCTGCCACAAGTATCCCTCCATACATTTTCCTCTCGTCTCTGTCACGCAAATTTCTTTGCACTCACCATCAAGGATCAGCTTACACACTACCTCCTCTGAGAGTCTTTTCATCCCTTCTGACCCCCACTGAGGATTGCTCTCCAGGTTGAGAAAAGGGGCTTTGCCATTGGACAGAATTCCACTGTTTTCATGCCATTACCAGCCCAGAGGGCCTTTACTTCAGTGAACTTCAATTTCCTCCTCTGTGGAATGAGGCTATATCTATCTTGCACAGTGGTCAACTTAAAATAGTTGTCTGATATGCAACAGGTGCTCAGCAAATAGCAGGACCTTCCCCAAGGATGTTTACTTTTTCCTGAGCTTCAGCTGTAAACTTGCCTAGTACCAACACTGAACTGCCCTTTGATATTTAGATCACCATTATACCACCACCACTAATCACACCCTTCCCCTGGCACCACCCTTTGCAAGGAGGAAAAGGCAGACAAATAAGTTTGGAGGTGAGCCATAAGTGATTGATGGCAGGACAGGCCAGGACTTACACATCCCTATCATACCTCTAGGAGTAAATGCACACTTGAGCAAGGCATAACATCCAGACACACAGGCACTCACTCTTGTGTCTCCTCCCAGCCAGCAGAGGCTCGGAGCTACCATAAGCAGCCCATTTGTTGGAACCAACAGCTGCCACTCAAGCAGATCCTGAGAATCTGAGGGGGGCTGGGTGTGCACTGCCCAAATGGATGGTCTCAAGGGATGCATGAGTGTGACAGAGTTGGCTTGGAGGGTGCTCACCCTTGTTCTGCAGAATAAGGGAGAGATGGCCTAAGACCTCAAACTATATTCTCCAAACTGGACTCTGTTTGGAGCCCTGTCTGGACCCCTCTCCTCCCATGTGTCCTACAGATCACTTCTTTCCCTGTGCCTTGGTTTTCAATGTGCAAAAGGGGAACCATCTCTAGGGATGGTGGACTGAAATGAGAGGACAGATGGGAAAGAGCCTCAGAGTGGATACTGGGCCCCACCTTAAATGCGTGTGTAGAGGGGATGGGTCACAGACAACCTGAACCCAGGCTTTTCCATACCCTCAGTATTCCATATTACTACAGTGGTTAGTTACAGAAGGTGCTAAGTATGAAATGCAGCTCCACTACCTTTGGATTTTTGTCTGTATAATGGGACAATAATCCTGGAATCATTTCATTATTACAGGATTTATACACCTGTTATATGGCAAGGACAAAATAAATAAATATTTTAAAAGTTTTTTATTTGATAGGCAGGACTCAGGACCCCATGTTCCCAGATTCCACCCCTTCTGGTTTCCAGGGAGACTTGTGGGCAGCTCCAGAGCCTTCCAGCACCCAAGAGGGAGTGGCTTTCCCCTGTGGGTCTAGGCTGGTGGGTCCCCTGGCTGACTCCTTGTTTGGAAATGTTGGCTGTTTCTGGGCCTCAGTTTCTCCCATTTGTTGAATAACAGCCTGGAGTTCATATTCCCTTGTAGGCTTCCAGCGCCCCAACAGACAGAGTCTGCAGGGCTCGGAGGGGGAAAACATGCTAGGTGAGAGCAATGTTTCTGCAGAGATGCATGGTTGAAGAAGACAGGCTGTGTGATTCATTGTGCTCCATCTCAGATAGTCCCGGGAAGCTTAACATAGGGTCAAGGTGCTGCTGGTCACTCAGTCCCTGCTCCAAGACGGCCCAGACCGAATGCCCCCAACGCAGCTTCGGGGACAGCATCCGAGCTTTAGCATTGACACGAGTGGGCGGAGTCGAGGAAAGAGACGTGATCTCACGAACAAAGAGGAAGGCGGGGAGGTTGTCTTGACTGCTCGTGACTCGTGGAATCCTAGGCCACTTACCCCGGCTCGGAAAGCCCGTCTTAGCTTTGGCATACAGCCTGCAACCAACGTGCGAACGCTCACTCGACTTACCAAAAACCGGAACGGCCGCAGCCCCAAGACTACAATACCCAACATCCCTAGCCAGAAAAGGGCAGGGTCTTTCCTCGGGGCGTGGCCGTAAAATTGAATTTACCCAATGGGGCGCGAGGGTGGGCGGAACCCAACAGAGGATTGGGATAGTGCAGTGGTGTGGGGCGGGGCAGCGAGGCGGCTGGAGCTGCTGGACGCGAGGCTCTAGCAGAGTCTAGGGGACGGTTGCTGAGCGGGCCTGGGAACCCAGGTCTCTGCTCCTCCAGCCAGCCCTTCTGTCGGATCCCGAGTGAGCCAACCCGAGCCCGCGCCGGACGGACGGGCTGGACTGAGAGGTGGGTGTGCGGATCTCCGGGCAGCGCCAGAACCACCGACGGGTCCCAGGGGTGGAACCCGGATATCTGGATAGGGGCTTAGATACTCGCAGACCTGGGGAGCCGCCACCCAGTCACGGGAGCACTAAAGCCACAGGTTAGATTCTGAGGCCATGCGAGAAGGACGCCCATGGACTTCCAGGAGGCTCCACGACCCCTAGGGGCTCTAGTCTGTGGGGGCAGATACCTCGAGGAAGTTCCCACAGACTTCCGAAGGCTCTCACGATCGCCAGGGACCCCAGCTGTGTGACAGGGAGCCACGGGACTGGTGAGAGGCAGCAGCCTGAATCTGAGTAGATGAGATCGGGCGCGTTCAGAGCGGCGTGGCGGTAGACAGGAATCTGAATAGCGAGAGACCTCTCGGTCTCCTTGGCCCAAGATTAGGCACTAGGGACCCCTGCCCCTCCGAAGAAAAAACATGAGGAGCACAGAATATCCTCACTACCTAAGGTTAGAGACCTCCGAGTGATCCTTTTTTTGGAGGGGGGATTCCCCAAGCAAAATAGCTACATAAGGGGCATAGACCCTAACAGAAAGGGGTTGCAAAACTGACACCCACCTGAGCCTACCAGGGCGGGAGGAGCAAGCATGACTTGAATATGCAGGGTCCAACAAACCTCAACTGTATGATCAGGACTCCCCCAGACCCATTCACCAGATGGGTGACTCAACAAGTGACTGTTTTGGAGGGAAGGGATGATTGAGGGATGAATCAA
>RJWT010055501.1:0-10158 GCA_004365215.1 Cuniculus paca
TGACAGTTGCTTCAAGAAAAAAGAAATATCTAGAAATTGAGCCAACCAAGAAAGTGAAAGATCTTCACAAAGAAAACTACAGTACTCTCAAGAAGGACATTGAAGAGGACCCCCAAAATGGAAAGACGTCCTTTGGTCCTGGATAGGCAGAACCAATATTTCAAATTGGCCATACTGCCAAAACTAATTTAGAGATTCAATACAGTACTAATCAAAATACCAACAGCATACTTTACAGATCTAGAGAAAACAATCCTAAAATTCATATGGAGCCAGAGGAGACCCACGATAGATAGCATAAGCAATTTTGGGCAATAAGAGCAAAGCAGGAGGCATAGCCATCCCTACCTTCCAGCTATACTACAAAGCAATGGTGGTAAAAATGGCATGGTACTGGAACAAAAACAGATACGTGGATTACTGGAACAGAACTGAAGGTACAGAAATCTTCTCAGAGATATTAAACTATTTGATCTTTGAAAGGGGCCAAAAGCATAAGTTGAGGAAAGATAACCTATTCAACAAGTGGAGTTGGGAAAACTGGTTACCTGTCTATCGGGGAATGAAACTGGACACTTACGTCTCCGCACATACTAAATTAAAATCAAAATACATCCAATATCTAAACATTAAGACAGAAACATTAAACTTTCTGGAAAATGAAATATTTAAACATATGAAAACATAGTTAGGAAAAGATTTCTGAAACCGATCCTCAATTGCAAAAGAAATAGCAGCAATACTCAACTAATGGCCAGGCATGGTTGCTGATGCCTGTAATCCCAGCACTCGGGAGGCTGAGACAGGTGGATCGTTGTGAGTTCGAGACCAGCCTGGGCTACAAAGTGAGCTCAAGGCCAGCCTGAACGGCATAGTGAGACCCTGTCTCAAAAAGAAAACGGCTGGGGATTTAGCTCAGTGGCCTAAGCGCCTGCCTAGCAAGTGTGAGGTTGTGAGTTTAATCCCCAGTGCCAAGAAAAGAAAAAAAACAATCAACTAATGGCATTGTTTCAGAATAAAAAGCTTCAAAATAAAAGTTTCAGAATAAAAAGCAGAAGAATCAATCAGTAGAGTAAAGAGACAACCTAAGAATGGGATAAAGTTTTTGCAAGCTATTCCTCAGACAGAGGACTAATATCTAGACTATACAAAGAACTCAAATAATTAAACCAACTAAAATTAAAGACCCAGTAAAGAAATGGGTCAGAGAAAGGAATAGACATTTCACAGATGAAAAAAGACAAATGGTCCATAAATATACGGAAAAATGTTCAGCATCTATGGCCATAGAAATGCAAATTTAAAAATGCTAAGATTTCATGTTATTCGAGAAAGAAAGGCAATCGTTTAGAAATCAAACAATAACAAATGTTGGTGTGGCTGTGGTGAAAAATGAACCCTCTTGTACTCTTTGTGAGAATTCAAGGTAGTACAATCATACAACAAACAGTATGGAGAATTCTCAAAGAACTGAAATTAAACATTCCATATTACCCAGCTATCACCCTGTTAAGTATCTTCCCCAAAGAGTTTAAGTCATCATTCTACAAGTATACTTGCATACCAATGTTTATAGCAACAGGATTGGTAATAGCTAAACTATTGCAATTTGAGAATATATGCAAGCTTAAATATCACATTGCTTCTTTTAAATGAGAAACAAAATATAGAAAACAAAATACAGAGAGTACAAAGTCACTGTCAACACTAATCATTACATAGTATAAACATATGAGAAAAGGGATCCAAGAACTGCTTTTGGTTGGAGGAAAGAGAGGGGAAGCAGATAAAAATGGAAAGTAGTCATGTAAACATACAAAATTCCCGCAATGCATGTAATCACTACATATTACAATACAAAGCCCTACATACCTCACCCAAATTCCTCAACTTGATTGCTGGCAGCAATTCCGGGCACTCCTGGATTGGATAGAAGGACAAGGTTACAGAAGGTCTCCTTTGTCTGGAGCATGACCAGGGCTTAACACTTCCCCTCTGCTTACCTGTGCAAGCATATGGCAATCCAAGGACACCACCTCCCTGTGACCCCAGGGGTGGAATTCAAGGCAAAGGTAAAGCTCGCTGGTTCCTGAATTTCACTATCATTACTACTATTGAAGACGATTCTCAAAACATTAGCCAGAATAATCAGACATAAGAAAGAAATGTACAGGAAAGGAAGTTAAATTATCATTATTTGCACGACATGATCCTCTCCATGAAAGACTCCCAAAACTCCAGCCAAACACTCATCAATAAGCAAATTCAGTACAGTAGCAGGTTACACAATCAACACACAAAAATCAATATTATTCCTGTATATCAATAAGAACCTCACCAAGAAAGAAGTTAGGCAAACAATAACTTATAGAAAAGCATCATAAAAGTCAAATCTTTAGGAATTTATCTAACCAAGGGAATGAAAGACCTTTACTGTGAAAACTATTATAGTCTGAAAAGGCAATTGAAAAAGATCTAACAAAATGGCAAAGACATCTCATGTTCTTACACAGTCAGAAACAATACATTCAAAATGGCAATAAATTGAAAGCTCTTATCCATATCGAATGCAATCCCAATCCAAATACCAACAGCATTCCTCAAATAACTAGAGGAAATAATCCTAAAATTAATTTGGAAGCAAAAGAGGCCTAGAATAGCAAAAGCAACCTTAGACAAGAAGAGTAAGGGAAGGGATATCAAACTTCCAGACTTCCAGTCATGCAACAGTGCTACCCAGAAGAATACTGCATGATGCTGGCAAAATGGCAGACTTGTGGATCAGCAGAACAGAATTCAGGATACAGAAACCACACAAGGCAACATGACTGTCTTTTCTTTGAGAAAAAGACCGGGTACTTTCACTGGAGTAAATGTAGCTTCTTTAACAACTGGGACTAGGAAAACTGGTTATCTACATGCTGAGGGTTGAATGCAGACTCTTAGCTTTCATCATGCACTAAAATAAAATCAAAATCAACAAAAGATCTAAATATTAATATGGAAACAATCTACTGAAAGACAAATTAAGTAAAACTCTGGAAGACTTATGCAGACAATGACATTCAGAACAAAACAGCAGTTGCACAAGAAATATTACCAAGAAACAACAAATGGGATCAAATTAAATTAAATTAGAAAAAAAAAGCAAAAAAAAAACCCTTCTCCACAGCAGGGGAAACACCCAGCAGAGTGAAGAGACAACAGGTCAAAATGGAAAAAAATTTTCCCGTCTGCTACTTAGACAAACCTCTAATACCCAGAAAATATATAAAGAACAAAGAAACATAGGTCACCAAAATTAAAAGATCCAATGAAAAAATGGTTTTCTAAATGAATAGATATTTGTCAGCTGAAGAAGTACAGACTGCCAAAAAGTACATGAAAAATGTTCAGCATTGCTGATCATTCACAAAATGCAAATGAATGCAACACTGACATTCCATCTCACTCCACAAACAATGGACAACTTTAAAAAAATCAAATAATAGCAAAAGCTACCAAGTCTGTGACAGAAAAGAAACCCTTCTTCACTCCTGGAGTTAGTGTAAACTGGTACAACCACTGTGAAATTCAGTCAGGAGATTCTCTAGAAAATAATGCTAGAAATTAACTTTCAACTTTGACATTCGCCTTCTAGCGATCTTCCCAAAAGCATTAAAGACATCATATTAGATTGATGCATACATATCCATATTTATGGCAGCACAATTCACAATAGCTAAAACTTGGAAGTGGCTTATATTTCCAGAAACAGATGAATGGATAAGGAAAATGTAGCATTTATATACATGGAGTAGCATTGTGTCATACAAAAGGATAAGCTTGAGTCATATGTAGAAAAATGGGTGAACCTTAAGATCATAATGTTAAATGAAATAAGTCATGCACAAGTTTAAATATTGCAAGATTTCTTGTATGTGAGAAACTCAAAATGTTAATAATGAGCAAAATAAAATACATACAAAAGCAAATAGGCAGACAGATGTTTAGCTATATGGGAAGGTGTGCAAGAGATGAAAGTAGGGGGAATGAAGGGGAGGGAAATGATATTTAAAAAAGTGAAATTGTGAAGTGTGCACATGCATAATATTTCTATGAAGAATATCATATACAATAAACATGTATAAGTACACATATATAACAATATATATGTGCATATTATGTATAAAACAATATACATAAGATACATGTATAAATATATGAAATATGTGAATATATAAAATATACATACATACGTGTATATGCATATAATATATACATGTATATTTACCCAAGAGACAGGTGGGGGAGAAGAAAGGGAAAGGGGATTATAAAAAATTAAGACGTCACATACATACACCAACTCCTCAGGATGCATACAATCACCTGCACCATGTGGGGCTGGGCAGGCAAGACAGGCTTTTCTACATGGTAGGGACATCCTTGCTCTGGCCTGGGGCTTCCTCAGGGTCCCCTGCAGTTTTCAACTTGGTCTAAGACAACCCACGTCGTCTTTGCTTTTCTCACCTGAGGATTCATCCTCAGAAGAAGGCTCTTGCTATGTAGTTCATGCTGGACTTGAACTCACTGTGTAGCCCAGGCTGTCCTCAAACTTGAGGCCCTCCTCCTGCTTTTACTTCCTGAGTGCTGCGATTACAGGCATGGGTCACTGTGCCTAGCTCTAATGCCTAATTTTTAATATACTTTGAACAGTTCACGAATATACAACATTTGTTTCACAATTATTAAAAATCAGTATTTACATTACATTTTGTCATTCATATGATATTTTGCAAATACTCAGGTTTCTTTTTGCTGCATAAATAACATCATCATCAGGATTATCTGAATGCAAATATGGACAAACCGTGATTTGCTAAAATCGTCTCCTAGAAGACAAACAATAACTAACTGCTTGGGTTTTGAACCAATAGTTAAGGTGTGTGATAGAGTAGGGAAGAAAATTCTTCCTTGTTATATGGTATATTAAGAAAGACTTTATTATGTATATTTAAAGTTTGCCAATAAACTTAATTAATAAAAGTGCACATATAAACATATACACAAAAAGGAAGCCTTTCTAAGTAAAAATGAAACCCTCAGGTGAGCAGTTTCATGGTTCGAGGTCATAAGCCTCTGAGAATACAACTCATAGATTCCCCGGAAGCCTGTCTATAGATAGCCCTTTTGGGATAAAAGAGACTATAAAACTCATTCAATATGCTGACAAAGACCAAAAACAGGGCCGGGGATGTAGCCCAGCGGTTTAAGCGCTTGCCTGGTAAGCGTGAAGTCATGAGTTCGATCCCCAGAACATTAAAACAAAAAAAAAAATTAGGTGTTCATAGCAGCAGTTTCTGAAGGGCGGCTTGTTTTAATATAATGAGTACACATGCTATATTAGATATGCTTTAATTCCAATTTGAAAATTTCAACACATATACACGTGTAATGGTTAACAATACAGGTCAAAGAGCCGGTTGTGGCTGTGCACGCTTATAATCCCAGCGCTCGGGAGGCTGAGGCAGGAGGATCCTTGGGAGTTCGAGACCAGCCTGGGCTACAAAGTGAGCTCAAGGCCAGTGTGGACGGCAGAGTGAGACCCTCTCTCAAAATGACAAAAATAAATAAATAAGTAAATAAATATAAATAAGTAAATAAACAAACTGCGATGCATTTTAGAATTAAAAAGACTCTGACATCCTCCTAGTTCCTGGTAGCTGGAAGGGGACGCTCTGCTCAGAATTCTGTACCACGTGGTGCAGGGTTGAAAATGGAGCCTTTTCCAGAATGTTCTGGGACTCTTTCTGGGGTGGGGATTCCTCGGTTCTCCCTCAGCCCTTATTTTGGCTTAAATCAACCCAGTTCCTGTCAACGCCTCCCCTCCGAAGCCCAAAACTCAGAACAGGCTCTGACTCCGCACTCTGGGTGGCCTGAGGCCAAAGTGTTCCCCACTCGGAAATTCTTTCTCTGCGTGCAAGGCTCGCTACGGAGGCAGATCTCGATGGTATGGGGACCCTCTCTCTCTCTCCGGTGGGCTTCCTCACTCCCCCAGAAGTCTGTTACCTAGAGCCAGAACCAAGCCCACCCACAGTTTTCCTCACCTTTGACGAGCACCGCAGAACACGCTCCGACCCGAAGCTGCCAAAGCCGTGACCGCGGTCAGTGCACGTCACATCCGGCAATGTGCCCCGGGTATCCCAGGTCGGACGATGGGAGGGGCTCTTATTCTCAAGGTCCCCTCGGTCTTCACCAGGGGTGCAGACTTTTGGTTCCTGGCAGAGCCGGAAGCACCTTCCTCTATGGAATTGACCCCATTCTCCGGAAACTATGTATCTACCTTGCAGAGTGCACAGAGCCTAAAATTCATTGTAACAGTTCATTCCCTGTGTGGTCCAGGGCTCACAAGAGGCACAGATCTTGGGAGTTCGCTTACCTTTCTGCTGATGTAGGGCATGCTAACTCCCTGGTCACCACTCATCTTGAACCCTAACTGAGCTGGAGCTCTCTGCTCCCCTCCTCTCAGCTGAGGAACTCAGATAAAAGTCATCACTCAGCTCTCATCTGATTACTCACTGGACAGTGGATATCACATGCGGGAACATGTCAGAGGGGCAGGTGATTTCCTAGATTCCCTCCATTCTCCTGGGGGTCATCTTCTTGGTTGCGGGTAGATCCTGGACTTTACTGCCTCTGAACCTCAACCTCTTCACCCTGACCAAGGACCTGATGCCCGGAGTCCCGTGAGGTTAAACATTATGGTACAGGTAGTACTACTACACATTGTTTAATCTTATACTTGCTATTGTTTCGAGTGCATTTCTTTTCTTTTCTTTTTTTTTTTCTGCCGGTGAGTGAACTCAAGACCTCATGCTTTCCAGGCAGGCGCTTATGCGCTTATGCCACTGAGTTAAATCCCCAGGCTCTAGTGCATTCTTTATACTTTGTCAAAATGGCGATTGTTTCAGAAGGCAGTCCTCACTCACTGGGGTGGGGGAGAGTGTCAGTTTGTTCTTAGCACAGTCTCTAAAGCCATACTGTCCCCATTTTGTGGCTGCACTGGTGTTTTCCCTGGGCCACTGGCATCTCTGGTGTGAGAGACTCTGTAGTACAGTGAGGACTCATACTGAGATGGGCCACCTATGGGGTCTCAGTCCCCCACCGACTTCTCTGCCCCTGCCCAAACACATTTGCCACTTCAATAGTCTTTACTCTTTCTAGGGCCTCCTTAGGTTTTGATGTTTACGTTTATTTGACTATGTGAGTTTACAAGCCTGTCTGTCATCTTGCTCTTGCTCTCTCTCTCACTCTCCCTCTCCCTTTCCCTTTCCCTCTCCTCCCCCCCCCCGCCAGGGTAAATTTGAGATGCAAAACGTACTAGCACACTTGGTCATTTTTGGTGCTAAAAGCAATTGAAAGAAATTGAGCAATTTCCATTATTCCGTTTCTCATCAATGAATATGTTGTACTTCCCTTATGTCAGAATTCATTGCCCTGAAAATGTAAGTAGAGTTTGATGGTTGTCTGTATAAAGAACTCAGACTTTTGTTGGGCTTCCTTTTAGATATTTGTACATTTCATCGACTACAATCTAAAACTTTAAACTATAAAAAGGTTTTGTAAACTTCAGTTGTTTGTAAAAATCATTTAAATTGAATGTACAACTGTTAACTAGAGATTGGGAAGAGTATATGGGAAAATGCATAAAGCATGGGTGGATTTGATCAGGGTAAAATGTATCCATGTTTTACAATATTACATCAAACACTATTGATGTGTATATTTTGTACACTTTAAGGAAAAGTAAAATAAAAATCATTAAAGTTAATGAAGCAATATTGTGTGAGTTTCCACCCTGTTGGCCTGCTCTAAAGATTTCAATGTGTTACGTGGCACAATCACATGACCTCATTCTGTAAAATATCTCTATGAATTTTGATTCTTTACGTAATAGTATAATGTTATTGTTTAAGTCTAAAATGTCCCAAAAGTTCCCAGTTGGAGATGGGTACTATTTAGAAGAGGAGGGTCACTTGGGTATATGTGGAATGTATATTCGCATCCCTGTCTCTTTCCTTGTCTCTTATTCTTCTGCACTATAGCGTGACCACCTTCCTTAGCCATGCCATTATGCTATGTTATTTCTATCTCTGAGCAGGCCAACCATGGACTAAATGCACTAAATTTGTGAGCCAAAATGAACTTCTCCTCCTTTAACAGCAATTGTTCAGCATATTGTCCCAGTGATAGGAATGTAACTATTACAGAAAACTGGTGTGAGGACTAGAACCATTGCTATGACTGAACTTGACTCTCTGATCAAAACGCTTTGGAAGGAAGAATTTGGCAAGTTTTAGAGATGCAGGTTAGAGAATCCATAGAACAGTTCGAACAGTCCTTGATGTGCAAAACTTGTATGAGCTCAGAAAAGAAAACTGACAGGAATGCAGAAACTAAGGGCCAGGCTCAGAAGATTTCATTTGTGAACAAGGGCCCTATTGGGAGTTGTACTAGATGCCAGATGTATTAAACTCTGGCACAGATTTTGTCTACAGTTTGCCAATGTCCTGCAATTTTGTGGGAGACTGAGAGTAATGACACTGGAATGTTTAATTTGGCAGTGAAAATTATAAAGCCAGCCAGTGTTCAGCTTATGACACGTTTATTGCTGAATTCCAGTAGGAAAATCTGCAGTGAATGTCATGAGGCAATGGCAGAGATCAAGAATTTGGAAACTGTATAGTTTCACAAGAAAGAAGCACCTGGAATGGTGGGAAATAATTAATGATTTTTAAAGAATACCATTAAAATGATGCAAAGTACATTGTATAGAACCAGGAAGCAAAATGTCTTAAAGGATATAAGAAATCAGCAAGTCTCCACCAATTATAGAGTCAAGGATCTAAAACTAAATGTTTCATTTGAATGAGTCCTTGGGACACCTACTGTGTTAGGGAGGCCTGGCTTCTGTAGGAGATGGTGAAGAGTGCTTTTGTTATTCAAATGGTGCTGATTTTACAGACACCCAGAAAGTAAGAGGTATGAAGTTTACAGGAAAACTTTTGCAAGGTTTGAAGGTATGGGCTAGTAAAGTTATAGAATGCTGTGAAATGTGCTTAATATGAAAAACTGACCAGATGTCAGAAGATCAAAAAATTGACAGACATTGTTACAGTGAGGGCCAGGCTCTGGAAATTTCATTTGGGAACCACGGTCCTTTGGTGGTTGTACTTGATGCCACATGTTTTGTGCTATGATTTGGATAACATAGGGAACCGTATTCCTGAGTTCAGTTAGACAGACCCTCATTGGTCATTGCAACCATGTCCCAAGAAAGCATAGATTCTGCACAAAATAATAAACAACCCTTTCATTATTCCCATGGAAATGGGTTTTCAGACATGCAAAATGTAAGGGATGTGGAGACTGAGAGCCTTCTCTTCAAATTTCAGGAAAAAGTGTGATGGGTTCACAGGCCCTGGAAAGAGCTCACGCGAGGGCAATGTATGAAACTGAGAGTGAAACAAAATTTGCAATCATGCCCCCGGGGTAGAGTTGCCAAGTAGAATACATGGGTTTTCATTTGAAGGAAACCACAGGACTGAGTGAAGGCAGCCAAAGCTAAAGTCCTTGTGGGCTGCAACCTGAATGTCCACAGGGCCAGGGCTACCAAACAGTTTGTAGCTCACATCTCACCCTGGCCGCTGGATGTGGATCAATGGGACTTAGAGTGTGCCATGCTGTGACTCAAGACTTGTATGGCTCTAATTCATCGCTCCCCCATTCCTCCCTTTTGCAATGGGAATGATTACCATGTGGTCCTGTGTATTGCAAGGGTTCTACCTTCTTTTTTATTTTTATGGGACATCAGAATTTTCCTGTAGACTAATGGGAAGACTTTGGATATGGAATTTCATGTAAGAATGTTACTGCTCCACCTTTGGACACTCTTAGAGGTGGACTAACTGCATTATGAATAAAGAGATGCACAGGAGTTTCTTAGAGGTCAGGAGAGGAAAAATATTGTGTAAATTTAGAAGATTCCTTGAAATCATGATGTTTGGGAGTGAGGACTGGTAGGAAGGAGAAATTGCGTTTCTTCTCTCTGATATCTGTTTCTCCCTCCCTCTCTTCTGCCATGCTGTTGTGCCATAGAAACAACAATGCATACACTGA
>RJWT010055502.1:0-10151 GCA_004365215.1 Cuniculus paca
CCTCCAGGCAATGTCGGCCAAAACCAATACTGACCTGACCCAAGATGGCGCCGGAGGCGGCTACTGGGCGCGCGCCAGAGGGGAGTACCCTGATCCAAGATGGCGGCAGCGCCTGCAGCGAGTTGAGGGGCGGGAGCGCCCGGAGCGTCGCTGCCCTCACCCAAGATGGCGGCCCGTGGGTGGTGCCCCAGCTCTGCCCTCCCGCGGCCCCGCCTCCCCTCGCCCCTCCCTCCGCCCTCTCGTCCGGCCAAGTCCAGCCGGCGGTGCTCGCGTACGGAGAGCGGGCTGCGGGTACCCGACATGGCGGCAGCGGCAGCGGCGGCGACTGCGGGGACGAGGGGGAATGGGGGCGGCGGGGGCCGGGCCGGGCCCAGCGAAGGCGGCGGCACGCGGAGGAAGAAGGGGCCGGGCCCTCTGGCCACGGCGTACCTGGTCATCTACAATGTGGTCATGACGGCGGGGTGAGGCTGGGCTCGGCGGCGGGGAGGGCGCTCTGCGGCCAGCGGCGCGGCCCGGAGCGTGCGGTGCATCCCCGCGGCGGCTGGCGCGCGGCCCCGCCTGTGCGCGCGTGCGGGCCGGCGGCCACGGGGCCGTAGGGGCGCGCGGCGGAGGCCACGCGACCGCAGCCGGGGCGGCCACAGGTGCGGCACGACCCGGCAGCCCTGCTCCGGTCCCGCCGCGCCGCGGCCATTCATTTAGGCGGCCGCTTCCGTAAGCTGTGCTGGAACCGGGAGGGGCTGGGAAGGCGTGCAAAGTTTTCGGCCAGCGATGCGAGCTCCGGACGAGTTTAGGGTTGAGACTGGATTGGGGCTGGGGCTGGGGCGTAAACTAGGGACTGGGAGGGCGAGCGCCTGCCGAGGGGGCGGAGAGAACCTCAAGAAGCCTCTCCTGCTGCCCCGTCTCTGCCGCCCCTTCTCCCTGCGGGCGTTCAGCTGTAGTTCCCACACTAATTGGCCTTGTCACTTTGAATCCATTGGCTTCTTTCTCCAGGACTCCGTTTTCTCATCAGTAAAAACTGAAGAGTTGGGCTAGATGATTTCCGAGGTTCTTCCCGCTCTGATTCTTTGCTCTTAGGTCTTGGTGAGAAAGTTCACGGGATCAGACCATTTGTTACGAATTTGCGAAATGTGTTTATTTGGAAAAATGATTTCCCTAAAGTTTTGTTATGAAAATTCAAACAGAAAAGTTTAGAGAACTGTGTAGTGACCATCCAGTTTTAATTTATTTTTAAGGTAATACAGTGGCAAAATTCAAAATACAGTGAAAACCTTCCCACCCATCCATCCATTCCACCCAGACCCCCTTGTGTGACCTAACATGCTGACAAGTACATGCTTATATATGTGTGTTTGTGTATGTATATATACAAATGCTGATACATTTATACAGTTCAGCACCTAGGTTTTTCATGAAAAAAAATTGTGTGAGGCTTATTGCTTGTTTTAGAAATGGTTGATGTTGAAACGGCTCAGAGAACTTGTGATTTGCTTCACTTGCTTGAGATCATAGAACCTGTTAAGTAGACATTCTGGATCTGGAACCTATTTCTCTTGACCTAAGGGTCAATGAAGAACTAATACAGACACAAGTTTTCTATCATATAAGTGGTCACATAGATTGATTTTTTTTTTTAGAAAGAACATTCGTGTGTGTTTTATATATAAAATTCTTGTTCTAGCAAAAGCTCAGGATTTTGCACTTGCCAGGCAGGCGCTTATGCCACTGAGGTATATCCCCAGCCCTGCCACATCTTTCTGTTACCTCAAGTCCTGTTTATCTTTTTGTTTTTCTGATTGCTCTTTTCTCTTTTCTTAGGTGGCTGGTTATAGCAGTTGGTTTGGTCAGAGCATATCTGGCTAAAGGGAGCTACCATAGCCTTTATTATTCAATAGAAAAGCCTTTGAAATTTTTCCAGACTGGAGCCTTACTGGAGGTAGGTTTGAGATTTGCTATTTCAGTTACTACCAAGTAGAAAACATGCTACTAAATTATATTGAAGTAGCCGTATCTCTGCTGGGTTTTAAGTTTTAAAATTTTGTCTCATAGCATATTATAATGTCGATTCTTCCTGTGTCCTTTTGATGTTCTAGACAAAATTCGGTTTAAGTTATTACTCATAGTATATTTTATATGCCACTTTTATTGGAAATGAAGTCATACCAGTTTGTGTTGGGACTGTCCTAACGGAAATCTTAGCATTATCCTAGGGGAGTATTGGGCATGCTCGCATTCTTTCAGGCATCATGTGATGGAAGGTGTAGTTGGTGAGATAGGACATTAGGAGCCGTGGATATGGCAGCAGAACCTATTTAAAGGCATCCAAATTAAGACACATTTTTTAAACCATAAGTTATAAAGGGTAGTGCAGGTGTTGGCAAACTCAGAGGCTTTCAGGGGCCGTATCCTGAAACCAGTGAAGTTGGCAGATGTGTACACCCTCATCCTGTCTCCAGTGGTGACTATAGATCAGGATTTTTGCGTTGTACCTGTATTGTAAGCACAAAAGGAATTTACTGGTTTCTGTAGCCGATAAAGCCCATAGTTAACTGATAAGATGAAAGGAACCAAGGACCTGACATTGCCAGACTCTTTCCATCACTCAGCTGCACTGATTTCTGCTTCTTGGCATTTTGGTCGTAGGCTCTCCCACTGCAGACTGTATGGTAGGAAATGGCAAGGATGTTCATTTGCCCCAGTGTCTGTGCCACACAAGTGCTAGGGAAGGGTTCTGGTTGGCTTTACGTACAACAGTTGGTGATGCAGCAATCTTGCCAGCGATGTGAGATTCTTGATTAGTCGGGCTTAGGGTACATGGCTCCCCTTCTGGCAAAGGAACTGTTGGTTTTTTTGATGGAAAAGGAGGACTGGAGATATTTTCGTGCACACAAAATCAATAGCTGTCATAATTCATTGTGGTGAAAAAACTTTTGGGTTGCAGGGAGGAGCTGGTGTTCAGTTTCATTTCCTTAACCTCCTGGGACAGCCCATCATGACATTTATACCTCGGTGGCACTATGAAGTCATATTTAAGAAAAAAATCATTTATCTCCACCTTTCATCCTCACTTTCAAAGTCAGAATGTTCTAGTGTTTCTGGTTTTTTTCCACTTAGAAAGAAGGATTTAAATGCTGTCCACGGTCATGCATTTTCGGTAGGTGATGTGATGAAATGAGCTTCCAGCCGGGAGCCTGAGTACCCTTTTCTAACTACACTGGTTTTACCAACTTTGTGAATTTGGGTGAGTCTTTCATCCCTTCTCCATCTTTTTCATTTGTAAAGGAATCAGGTTAAAGTAGATTTCTAATGTCCCTTCCTGCCCTAACAGTATGAGTCTAAGGAAACCAGCAACTTCCAGTGAGCCATTTTTATACCTAGAGGCTTGGATTTTTTTGGAAGGGACAGTGGTGAGTGTGTAGCACTTTGTCTCAGAGCTTTGGCTACATAATCCCTCAAGCTTCAGAGAGACAAATTTGAGATCAAGACCTTTAGATACTGCCTAGTGCTTGATGTGCTAGGGACTTGTACCCTACTGGAATATTTCAGAAGGGTTCCATGTCTTTAAGACCTTGTAATATTAAAAGTTTAATTTAAAAATTTTAAGTGTGTTTTAGGGAAAGTAGGAACATTACACAGTGTGATACAAAAATCCACTGGGGAGTTAAATCTTAGACTTGGAAGGATTAATCTGTTCATCCCCATTGAATTTGCCCTAGGGATTTAAGAAAATATTTTGGATTTTTGGTTTTATCTCTGTGATCCCTACTAAGAAGCAATTAGGCGATAAATCCAGGATTTGATTTTGGAAAAAAGACAGTGAATAAGAAGTGAAGACTCCCAGAAACTTGCAGGAAATTGACATTGCAGAGGTCAGTAATGGTGGCACCCCCTCAGCCTGGGTGGTAGAGCAGGTTAAGGGGTGTTTCTCAGCACCTACCCAGCCTGCATTGTGTAATCATCAGATGTGTATGGTGTTGGTTAATTATACATGCGTTATCCTTGTGGGAATCGTTAGTACTTGACAGTACATTTTGTTTACAGGAGGAGAAGGTGAATCCAGGGAGGTCAGCTATTCATTTCTGTCTCTCTGTGGTGATGTTACTCTTTAGCAAGTTCTGTAGGAGTTGACCTAAAAAGGAAATAGAAATTACTTGTTCTTAAAAAAATTCATATCTTGTTAAGAAAATAAACATTTCTTTTTTAAAAGACTTTTAAACAAGTGCAAATAGACTTGTATAATAAAAAAATTTATTTTCCGATTACTTTAAATGATTTTTGCAAAATGGATCATATATTGATTTGATGTTATAATGAAATAGATTTTTAGTAAAATGGACACAAATCCTAATTATTTCTATTGTTTACCCAAAAATGTCTAGAGTATTATTTATAGATAATTTTCCAAATTATTTTATAGGGAGTCATTTAAGTAAGTATATGTTTTGGTAATGAGTGCTGTGGGAGGTGGAGCCCTTCCTGAAAAGAAGCTTAAAATTGCATTGGGTACATAATTACAGTAGGGCTACTGGGTAAAGATAACAGAAACCTCCTCAGCTGATTTAAGCAGTAGGAGGAATTTATGGTAAGTGCATAGGGGTGTGCTGTGGGGTCCAGGAGCAGTGATGCACATGGGCCTTGAAAATGGACTTGGTGTTGCAGACCATAGCACCATACAGAACCCTGTGTTCTATCACTTATCTCTTATTCCCTTCCTCCCTTCCTCCCTCCCTCCCTCTCTCCCTCTCCTATTCCCTTTCTTCAAACTAGTTTCTTAGTCCATGGTAATAGCCAAAGCTCCCGAAAATTATAGGTTCTCCAGTTAAAAGAGCAGTAATTAAAAACAGAATCTTAGTCTCAGTTCTGCATCTGCAGTGAGGAGCTAGTTGGTCCCACTACAATGAAGTGCATATTGCTGGGCCTGTCACCTACAAAAAGGAGCAGGGTGACTGACAATACGGAGAAGAGAAGGGGATGTTTTTAGGTGGTAAACCCAAGAAATATTTACCAAAGCTCTCTCAAGACACACAGTATGATAAACATTATTTTATATATATATATATTTTTTTTTTGGTTATTCTTATTAATTTTTTGTTTTTGCGCTAGGCCCTCTCCATGTTGCCCAGGCATGTCTGGAACTTCTGGGTTCAAGCGATCCTCCCATCCTGCCTCCTGTGTAGTTAGGACTATCCTACTGATGCATGCCATCATTCCTGGCTATATATGATTTATACACTGAATTAAATAAAATGTTGAAGGCAGTGTTGTGGGACAAGAGATGAGTGTCTGAATAATGGGTTCTGTGTTGAACTAAATCTTGAGTAATTCTGAGCACTAATTTACATAGGTATACTAATCATAGATAAAAATATGATGTAGCTATAGTATGAACATGAATTAACTACTGATACATTTTATACTAGGACAAACCTTGAAAGCAAACTGTGTGGAAGAAGGCAAAGGCAGACACAAAAAGTCACAAATTGTATGATTATCATTGAATGAAATGTCCAGAATAGACAAAGCCATTGAGACAGAAAATAGATGAGTGATTGCCAGGGACTGCAGAAAGGAGAGAATGGAGTGACTGCTAATGGGTGCAAGACTTCTTTTTAAAGTGATGAAAATGTTCCTGAAGTAAATCGTGGTGATAGTTGTAAAAATAGTAAAAACACCACTGAGTTACATACCTTGAAAAGGTGAATTTGGTATTATGTAAATTATATCTCGGTTTTTTTCAAAAATGCTGTTCATCTATACCAGTGAAAGCAAACCTATGGCACAGCCCAAACACACTGTTTATTGTCATTGAAAACTAGAAAGTTTGCCATTGCTAATCTATACTACAATGAGGTATGGATGTTTCCTTTTTACCTCGTTCTGTTTTTGGATCCATGATACCAACTGATAAGGTGGACTCTTCCAGCTTCAAGTAGAAATTAATAATTAATAGATTAATGCAACATTATAACAATTTAAAGTGATTTCAGAATAAATTTGGATTTCTGAATATTTTTGTTTAAGATAATGTAGTTATAGCAAAAAGGCATTCGGATTTGCACAGTTACCTGCGTGACTGACAGGATTCTGATGGGAGGGTGGCTCTGCAGAGACTCTCAGTTGACACTGACATAGACCGTCTTCAACCTATGTGCACCAGTGTGATCAAACACTGCAGTGTTTAAATTTTAAAGATACATTATCAAAATACCCTCCTTCATTTCAGACACATTTCTCTCATTCTTGTCACTCTCTGAAGCAGTTTTAGAAATTCTTATTCGTGAATATATTTAATTGCGCTGTCATGGCTGCCTCAGTGTTCTGAATTGATTCAAACTGTTTACCTGTGACAGTCATTTTTACTATGGGGAAGAGCTGTAAGTTGAATGGTGCCAAATCTGGTGACCAAGGTAGATAAGGATACACTGTAATATTTTTACAAGCCTAGCTCTTGGCAACAGCACTCACTGAATTTGTTTTTTTTTTGGTCTGGAAATCAAACTCAGGACCTTGTACTTGCCAGGCAGGCGAATACACCGCTGAGCTGTATCCCCAGGCCTACTCACTGATTTTTGATCACTGCTTTTAAAGACAAATAAAAGAGAACTGCCAGAACTCCTTCAGAAAATGATGGGATAAGTGTGTGGAGTATTGAGGGGGATTACTGACAATGTGTATTTAATAGATTTTTGCAAATTTAAACCTTCACTATATATGTTGATCACACAGTACATCACTGTATACATCATTTATTTACCTATCACTGTCCAGGAATGCCTAGAGGATCACTGGAACTTCCTTTCCCTCCGTTCCTTTCCAGATCTTTCTACTCCATAGAACTCCCTATCTACAAAAAGAGAAAAAAAACACCCCAATTTTATTACTGATCTTTTCCTAAAGCTGATCTAGGGCTAGATCTGAAATACCAAGACTGGTTGTGGAGGGCAGTAAGGACAGCAGATAGCTCTCGTCATGTTTTCTAACCTCGTTACTCCTTTTTCAGCACCATCTCTATTATGGGCAGATTCATGCCATACCTCTCACTCTTCAAATCCTTAGTGAAAAATATGTTAGGTGGTTAGGTTTTTGTGGTGTTATTAATGCAGTACTATGCTTCAAGACATTAAAAATATACTCTGCGAACTGGTCTAGGGACATGACTATATAATGTTTTTCCTCCTGTGGTATCATGCCAATTTCCCAGTAACAGTTATATTAGAAAGAAACTTTTGAAACACAAGCTACATGTACTTACTAGACTCTTTCCTCAAATTTCTTTTATTAGTACATGTTTGTAGTGTATAACGATTACGTTCATTGCGGGGAGTTGGTACCTGAACGTGACACGTTAATTCTCTTTACGTCCCCTTGAATACCTTTATTATGAAGATTCTTTTTGACAAAACAGTTCTCTGAGAGACCTCTGAAAAGCTAGCAGAGTAAGAAAGCGGGGACGTCTAATGCAAACTAGAAGAACAACAAATCCTAGAAAAAGCAGCTTCAAAAACAATGTAATAAACAGGAGGAAGAAGCAAATTTGGGTATAATTAGTAAGTGTCACAATGCTTTAGGGATAGAGAGCCTGTAGGAAACAGGAACCCACCCACACAGGCCTCGTTGCTTGACAACTCAAACAAATGGAAGCAAATTGATATGGTGTTCAAATAGGTCAGAGAGCTAATGACTATAGAAAGGCATGTGCTGAAAAATTTTTTTAAGTCAAACTAAAAATACCGATGGTGGCAGCACAGGGCAGGAAAGAGACCACAGCGCATAGAAGTAGGTGAACGTGAAGGTTCAGGAAAAACAGGCATTCCTAGTCATAGGTAGTCTCAGAAAAAAAGAGATTACAAAGCAGAAGCCGGGGGGAGGTTTTCAGAGGTTATTGTTTGAAACAGAAAGAACGTTATAAAGTACTAGACACGTTGGTGATAACTACATTTTGGTGAACTAGCTGATGGGTACACGATTATCAGAACAACAGGGAAAACAATACATAGAAAAGCAGTGAAACTCAACAAATGAATAATAATGCAGTAGAACCAATGCATTTACAAAACAGGTTGTACGAGTTTTCAAAAAATAAGGCTACTAGAAGAAGTAGAAAAATAAACCTTATAAATAATAACTAACTTATAAATAATCAAAGAAAAAGTTTCAGAAAACTTCACTGAACTGAAAATGCATCTCAATAGGTAATTGAGAGTACATGGAACCCTAAAGTATAATTTAAAAAGTAAAAGATAATTGGAAACAGGGAGATAGCTCTTTTACATATGGGAAGGGGATCTAGAGATGGAGGGGAGGAGAGAGGAAATGGAATAAAGAATTCAGATGTTATGTACATGTACCTACTCCCCAGAGTGAGTATAATCATTATGTACTGCAAGGCTGTACCATAGAGAGAAAGAGAGAAGGAGGGAGGAAAAGCATGTATGGACACTCTCAGAGGAACTCTGTGCCTGAGGAAAAATTCCTGTCCTTCTTGAGCATCTATTTATTATGTTCTTAAACTTAAAGATAACAATTCCCAGCAGAAAAGAGAAGATTTAGAAATACGATAGTAAAAGAAACCTGGGAACTTAGGCTTAGACCTTCTTAGAAGGAGAAAATCTACATGGAGCTAAGGGAAAGCTTTAGGTTCTTAAGTAACAGACCATGCAACTTCCTACAGATGGAGACTTTCCGAAGACATCAGCAAAAGTAGTGGAATGTGAAAAAACTTTGTGAAAGGATATTTCATTATTAAATAATAAATAAAATTAAGTTTTCAGCTCTATATTTTCTGTAGTAATAATGTTTCCAATTGTCTGTACTGTCCAGTACCGTGGCCACTTGTCACATGTGGTCGTTGAGCCCTTGAAACATGGCTTGTTTAAAAGAAACTAAGTTTTAAATTGTTTTCACTTAAATTTAAATAGGTGTATATGGCTAGTGGCTACTGCATTGGACAGCATAGCTTTAGACCATAATACAGATCACACGGTGTTCATAGGGAATTTCATTAGGTATTTCAGATTTCACTAGGATAGGATGAAGGAAAAGGAGGGTAGGCAGAAGGCAAACATAACAATGTAAATTTTACATTACTTCAGATTTTAAGCTTCTTAATTCATAAGTTAAAAACAATGAGAATATTAAATAAGTGAATATTTTCTGATCAGGAAAAACAGAAAAAAAGCAAAATTGATATTGGAGACAACATGGCAGGGTGTATATTAGTCTGCTACCAATGTTACCTTCTGTAGAGGAGAGTTGTATTGGGAGTAGAGTCAGGGAATAAAAGGTTTCCAATTTTCCTTTTTATAGTTTAATTTGTATTCGTTTATCACTTATATGAATCTTACAATAAAATAGTATACAAGGATATATTTTATAAAGTAAAACGTGTGTAATAAAAGGTAGAAAGCAGAGTATGACAGGAAAATAAGATTTAAAGATTGTTTTTGAAGAAGTAAGAAAATAAGCAGCTCACATACTGTCTTGGTTATTTTTCTCATTGCTGAGAAAAATACCCAACACACAAAATTAAAGAAGAGGTTTATTTTGGCTCACAGTTTGTAGAGGTTACAGTCTCTAAGTCAGCTGGCTCCAAGCATGGTGGCGTGCATAGCAGAAACAATCCATGGTAAAACAGAGCAGGCAGAAGGCAGCCAGTAGTGAAGTAGTGGTAAGCAGCAGCCTTCTTTCTGTCCCTTAAATTCTATCCAACCTACATGGACTTAGGGCAGGTAGCACTCACATTCAGGCTGGGCCTTCCAAGCCACTCCCAGAACTAGGCTAAGCCTATCAGTAGAGCAATTTAGTAATTACATACCCTTAGTCCTAGCATCACACACGCTAGATCAGCCACCTCTGAAAAGCCCCAACTATGACTGCATGAGGCTTAGGGGAACATCTAGACACAAGCCATAGCAGATAACTTATATTTTGATTTAAAGATAAGTACAGAGTTTTGTGTATTTGCTGTGTAGCTGTTAAATTGAAAAAAGGATGTCAAAAGCATTACCAGTAAAACTGTAGGATAGACTATAGCATAAATGCATTGTTTCTAATGTTTATGCAAATGAGTTGATGAAATTGATAATGTTTATGCAAATGGACTGATGAAATTTATCAAATAAAGTGCAATGGTAGTTACTGATTAAGTAACCCCA
>RJWT010055503.1:0-10146 GCA_004365215.1 Cuniculus paca
TTTTTTGCTGTTGATGGAGTTTACACCCTAACAACTGTGATGAAGTAGTCCAAGAACAAAGCTGCATGTTGAATTTTGGTGCCATCATCCAAACCTCCTTATCCCTGTTCAACAGCAGTCAAATGGATAGTGAACTAGAGATGCCATTTAGGCTGTTAGATACTAAATGTGTTAGTTTTTAACCCTTAATTCTTGAGATTGTGCAGTGGCACCAGTTTTGGAATTGGCCGGCCAAACTACAGGTCCGAGAGAAATGAGGGGTAATTATTGCAGCTGATTGAAGAAAAAGCCTTAAGTATGTTTTTATTATATTGCAACTGTAATTCATGTATATAAGTGTTAATAATTTGATGTTAAGCTACATCTCTCATTGATACTTAGAATGTGTTTCATTACTATTGTGGCTGATTATTTAAAAATGTCATTCCAAGTTGGGTGTGATGGTGCACTCCTATAATCCCAGTACTCAGGAGGCTGAGGCAGGAGGATCATTGCGAGTTTGATACCAGCCTGGGCTACAAAGTGAGCTCAAGGCCAGACTGAACTGCATAGAGAGACTCTGTCTCAAAAAAAACCACACACACACGGCATTCCAGAATGCTGTATTAGTTTGTATCATCTTGAAAAAGGAGACTGTTACATAATGAACAAACATGTTACTTACAAAAATAACCTTTAACAAAGTTACAATTTAAAAATTTCCCTAGAACTTCTTGCATTCCTGCTGTGAGTCCTTATGCTTAAGCACAGACATTTTAAACGCTTTGAGATCTTTTTGTGGATCAGATTTGTATTTAACTTCATTTCCTTGTAAATTTCTCAACTCTTCATCCCCAGATCAGTTAAGTGTGACCGATGTCTTTCACGGTTTCCCTTCCTTCTGTCCACAGCGTCTGTCCACTGCGCGAGCGAATGGCTGCTAATAATGCATCTGGGATCTGTAGGGCTCTCCAGCGTGTGCTGGGAGAGGCAGGAAGCCACACCACAGCCATCCTGCCCAGCCTCCTTGTCTGCTGTCACCCCGGAGGGATTTCTTTGTTCTCAAATAAGTTTCGAGACTTCAGTTTTAGAAATCAACTTCCCAGTCGCACTACTCAGCCCATGAGTAGTGATTTTCCCGAGAAAGGTAGGAGGCTCAAATGGTCTCATCAAATGCATAAAAGGTCAAAGCTTATTATCTTATAAAATCAAAGATAGGGCTGGAAGTGTAATACAGCGGCACAAGTACCTGCTTGGCAAGTGTGAGGTTGTGAGTTTGAGCCCTGGTACCAAAAACAAAACAAAACAAAACAAATCACGAAGATAATGCCTTTCATTTTTATTCCTAACAACAATCACGAGGATTCTACCTGTGTATCTGACCTCAGCCTGTGATGGGGCACTAATAAATTTCCCACTTACTCCTCTTTCCCTCCGTCCCATCTCTGTTCCCCAGTGCTGCAGACTGCAGACTCCCGCTGCATTCCGTGTGGGTTTCTTTGTGCGCTGTCAGCAGCCATCCTTGTTCTGAACGCGCGCTCTTCACGCTCCGCGCCACCCCCAGTGACCCATCCTGGGAGGAGGCTCCCTTGCCTCTGGTTTTTCTACCCAATTACTATGTTCCACTAGCTTTGCAGAACAGCAGCAGGTGGGTAAGTGGGGCTCTCCAGCTTGCGTGGAAAGCACAGATGGTCACTGATTGCAGCCCTTCTTTGGCCACTGAACAGGAAGCAGAAACCTAAGAGAGTCCGTACCCCAGTGTGGCCTATTGTAGCTGAAGTCACATTCTCAGGATGGTTCTGCATGCTCTGGCCCCCCTCTTTCGACAGGAGTGGCTTGTGTTGTGTCCCCAGGCTCATGTCATGGTGTGTTCAGAGTGTCTCCCGGCTCTCCCCTGCGTCCGTCAGGACGTGTGTACCGGACTAAGACGGAAATTCTCTGTTCTTGTCTGTGTCTTGCTGTTCTTCAGCAGTGCGCTACGGTACCCACACCTTGGCTCCGGGCTGTGCGTCCCGAGCCCCACCCGCTTCAGCCTTGCTCACAGACCGGATCCTGCTTTGCTCTCTTGGTCAGCTCCTGACTCCCCGGTGCCAGACGGTCACACCCTACTTTGGAAGCCAATTTGGAGCAGTTTGGCTTCCTGCAGTACCACTGCACAGCTCCTGACGAAGCCACTGCAAACCCCACACCGAGCCTGGATTCCTGTTCTGCTGCCTGTTGAGCACCCGTGGCCCACACATTCCTGTACTTTAATCAACTTCGGTGTTCATTTTTTATTTCCTCTCTGAATTCAAAAGCTTCCAGAAGCAAGAATACATATCATACTTCATTTCCCCTGGGCCTCTGATCAGTAGTGTAGACATGGTAGATACTCAGTAACTATTTGTTAAATGAGTAGATGAACCCTGCTTCTGGTGGGCTGTCTCACTAGGAATCTGCTTCACATTAATATCATTCCATCTCTCTGAAGAACTTGCACAGTTCTGGAATGAAGAAACTAGGATCTTGCTTAAATTTCTGATGGCGACATTGAGATACTGGAAAATACGTGTTCTCATCAGTCAGAGTACTAAAATACTGGTGTATTGACTACCAGTGGGGTAAAGGGAAGAGAGCACAAAAAATACTGGTTATAATAAATACTAGGTCCTTTTGCTTGCTTAGTTTGTGACATGATACCAAGTAATGCACATTGCATAAACCGTAAAATGATATTCAGCATTTCTTTCACAAATACTGAATGCCCTTGGGAATAAAATAAACACAGTTGTGATTCACATTATAAAATCAAAGAACTAAACTGCATGCAGTTTACCTCAGGCCAGTCTTCCTTTTCTCAGATTTACCTTGCTAATTATATTGGGCTTACGCTAACATTTAAATTACTTTGGATCCCTGAGAACAGTGTATTTCATGTGTCAAGGGGACACACATTTAACAGCCACGAAACCATCTACAAAAGCATTAAGCTCATTTCCTTCCCACAGGCTCATTTTTTAAGAATCAAGATAGACAACTGACTTTTAAAAAGTCTAAAGCTTTATAGAGTAGCTTCATAGGGCATATCGACTCATTTAGTTTACTTTCTACATTTGCTTTTGTGTTTTCTTCTCTTCGTGCTTCATATCCGAAAGAAACATCTCATGCAGACGTCATCATACTGCTGCAGACCGGAAGGTTAGCTGAAGCAAACGGCAGAGGACGACAGCGCAGGGCAGCCAGGCATTCTCTAGCCCAGAGGTGCTGAGCCTGTGGCGTGCAGGCCTCCGCAGGCTGTGTCACTGACAGCTCTAGGAGGTCCGCCATCGCTGGCCTTGGTCAGTTTCTGAGTAAGCGGCGTGTCCTCCCAAGGACAGGGCACAGAGGTGTCCAGTTCTGGGCCCTGGAACTGACCCTGCCCTGCTCGAGGGGCTTGCAGCTGTAATAACTGTTACTGCTTTTCCTTTTCTAACCGAAGGACTGAGATGAGAGCATAAATCTTCTTGGTGTCATACAATATGCTATTCCCAAATACCAGAGGAGGAAAAATCAAGTATTATGAATCAAGACTTAGAGTAGTTGGAGCTAGGGCTTCAGCTCAGAGGCATAAGCACCTGCCTGGCAAGCGAAATGTCCCAAGTTTGAGTCCAGGTAACCCCCACCCCCCCAAAAAAAGACTTAGAGGAGTGGAAATTATTTAGTGATTTCAGTGGACTTTCATTTGAGAAACTGCTGAAATTATTCAACCAGCGTCTCCAAAAAGATGTTTAAAATTTTTCATTTATTGGTCACATTTTTTTGTGTGTGATCTTAGTGATGTTGTAAAATCAGTTTAATTATTTAGAAAGTGATTTTGACTCCTTTCAAAAAAAAATTAATAGTAAATTATCTTGTGAGCTGATGTTTTAAAAAATGTTTTAAAATTGATACATAATTGTACATTCATGGACTGCAGTGTGACATTTTAATACATGTGTTATGGCAACTGTCACACCTATCAACTGGAACATTTATGATTTCGTTGTGTTGGGAACATTCAGAAGTCACCCTCTTCGCTGTTTTGAAATAGTCATTTAATTGCTGTCATCTATAATTATCCTATTGTTCTATAAAAATTTAGTTATTTCTCCTAACTACACTCCATCCTCTGTCTCTTCCCCCCACACCCTCCCCATAGTTCTGTGCTCTTCTTTGAGATCCACTCTTTAGCTTTCAGATATAAATAAGGACGTACAGTATTTCATTTTTATGTCTTATTTCACTTAACATATTGTCCTCCAGTTCCATCCATGTCCTGCAAATGACAGAATTTCATTCTTATTATGGATGAATAATATTCTGATCTGTCTATTTCACATCTTCTTTATCCATTCACCTACCAATGGATGGTTGATTCCATATCTCGGTATTGGGAGTAGTGCTGTGATGAATATGCAAATGCAGATACCTCTTCACTTTGCTGATTTCCCTTACTTTGAATAAATACCCAGTAATAGGATTAATGGATCATATGGTAGCTCAGTTTCTAGTTGTTTGTTTTGGCTTGCTTTTTGACAGGGTCTTGCTGCGTAGTTCAGGTGTGGCCTGGACTCACTGTGTAGCCCAGGCTGGCCTTGAGCTTGTGACAATCCTCTTGCCTCAGCTTCCTGAGTGCCGAGATTACGGGCATGCACCACCATGCCTGCCGTTGGCTTGTTTGCTTTTGAATGCTGGACATTGAACTCAGAGTCTTACCCATGCTAGGCAAGTGCTTTTCCACTGAGCTGTATCCACATTCCGTTTTCTGCAGTGCTGTATTACTTTACATTCACACCAACAGTGTTATAAGAGTCCCTTTTTCCACATCCTTGCCAATATTAGTTATCTTTTGCCTTCTTGATACTGGCCATTCTAACTGGGGTAATATCTCATTGTGGTTTTGTTTGCATTTCTCTGAAAATTAGTTATGCTGAGCACTTTTTTCATATACTTGTTGGTCACTTATATATATCCTCTTTTAAGAAATGTCTATTTAGGTCATTTGTTCATTTTTAAGTCAGGTCATTTGTGTTCTGTTATTTTTTTGGCTATTGAGCTGTTTGTGTTTCTTATATATTCTAGATACTAATTCTCTGAGTAGTTTGCTTCTATTTTCTCCCATACTGTAGATTGTCTTTTCACTGTTGATTGTGTGCTTTGATGTGTAGGTTTTTTTTTTGTTTGTTTTTTGTTTTGGTCTTTTTTGAGACAGGGTCTCATTATGCAGTTCAGGTTGGCTTTGGGCTCATTTTATAGCCCAGACTGGTCTCGAACTTGCAACAATCCTCCTGCCTCAGCCTCCTGAGTGCTGGCATTACAGGAGTGTGCCCATCATGCCCAGCTAGAAGTATTTTTTTTTAAATTTTGATATAATTTCTTTTGTCATTTTTTTCTTTTGTTTTCTGTGCTTTGGGGTCATATCAGGAAAATTTTTATCCAGACCAATGTCCTGAAGTGTTTCTCCTATGTTTTCTTCTAGTAGTTTCATAATTTTAAGGTCTTACATTTGAGTCTTTGACAAGTTTTAAGTTAACTTTTTTATGTGATGAGAGAGAGGGCTTCAACTTGCTTCAAAAAGATTTCAAATAAATATAAACCTCAAACTCATTAACTTTTTACATATATTTAATGGGCATTAAATATTGTAATGAAGTGTAGTCTTTGTTTTTCAATGAATAAGCTTTGTGACTGATTTGAAGTGTCGTTAGCAAACTAAGATCGCACTTCCCAGGAATATTTTAAGAACAAGTTTAAGAATATATATAATTCTTAATAAAAGAAATTGAGCCTCCTTGAGAAATGGCAAGTTCCCAGACTGGGGCGGGGAAAGTAAGGAAGTCTTGAAACTAGAATAGGGGCATGTAGAAAAGATACAGTCGCTACCTTTGAGGAGCATTGTGTTTGTAATACAGGTTTGTAACAGAAAGGTAACAGCATTCTGTAACTGTGACAGAACATTGCAGTAGTGAACTTACTAGAGGAAAGGTTTATTTTGGCTCATGGTTGTCGGGGGTTCAGTCCATGTTCATTTGGCTGTGTAGCCTGTGACAAAGTGGAAACATTGTGGCAGGAGCACATGGTGGAGCAAAGCTGATGCCTTCATGGCACTGGAAAGTCAAAAGAGCAGGAAGGAGGGGGAGACCCAGGGTCCCAGTGTCTCCTTCAAGGGTACCCCCATGGACCTAAGTAGGCCTCACCTCCTAAAGGTTCTACCACCTCCCAGTAGCATCATGGACTGGGAACCAAGCTTTCAATGAACAGGCTTTTATGGGGCATCCAAGATCCAAACTATTGGAAACTACAAGAGCAAACTCTAGGACACTTTAAACAATAAAATAAATGAGAGTAATGAGTAGCAACCCATAGAATAAAATATCTGAGTCTGTGCTTATGTAAATCATTAAAGAAATTAAATGAAGCAGAAGGAATGGCTGTTGGTGGTTACACAGAATGCCAGTTCATAAATATAGGAGTGCTAGACATAGAAACACTACCTTAGTGATTGTGGCAAATGCCACAGCAACAGTTTTTGCAAACAAGATCCACCTATGCTTGCCAAAATCAGTGAGTGGCAGTATGAAGAGAAATAGGGTTTTCATGGTTCCAAAATCTCTCTCTGTATATATAAAACAGTGACTTTCTAATGGAGAAACCCTAGGCAAATACCACATCAAGCAGGTATTCAAAGTTAACCAACCTCACATATCGTGGGATGTGTCAGCTGAAGGGCCCACCTGGTGAAATGCACTGAAAGCACACAGCGTGATTTCTTTAGGGCCTTTTTCTTCCATTGCTTTAGATATTTTTTATTTTCAAAAAATTGTAAATTTCACATGCAATTTTGAGATAACCACAGAGTTACTATGTAACCTTTACCAAGTACTCCCATGGCAACTGAGTTGCAGTAGCAGCATATGACAGCCAAGTATTAATGCAGGAGAGTTAAGATAGAGACATTTCCATCACCACAAGGGCCCTCACCTTGCACTGGGGGACAGCCACGCCTCTATTTCTTTAAACTTTGTTTCTCTTTCTCATTACTGAGTTGTAAGATGCTTCATTTATTCTGGAGCATATGAAGCTTTTTCCACAGTCTGTTAGTATAAAAAATTATGCCAATCTTTAGAAACATTTTTAAATAGTGATAAAAATTCGCATATTTGCCATCCTAACCATTTTAAAGTATATGACCCTGTGGCTTTAAATTACATTTCTGTTGTACACCTGTCACAGCCATCTACTTCGCGACTCTTCATCTCGCAAAATTCAAACTTCTGGTTAAACAACAATTTCCCATTTCCTTTTATGCCCCAGTCCTGGAAAATACCATTCTGCTTTCTGTCTTTTTTGGCATCTCAAATAAGAAGAATCACAGTGTTCATCTTGCTGCGACTGGCTTATTTCACTCAGCACAGTGTCCTCAGCATTCATCCATGGCGTAGTGTGTGTCCGGATTTCCTTCCTCTGAAGGCTGAAATTCACGTGAACAGCTCGATTAGCTGGTCATCTGGGGACAGACATTTGGGTTGCTCTTGGCTGGTGTAAACAATTCTACTAGTATATGAGTGTACAGATAGCTCTCTTAGGCTCCGGATATATACCCAGGAGTGGAATTTCTGGGTCATGTGGTATCTAGACCCTTATTTTAATCTTTCTCCTCTACTTTTCTTTAAACCTTCAATCTGGTGTCTTTGTCTTTTACAGCCTTAAGTTTCAAAAGTTCTCATCCATTTCTAAGTGGCACAGTTAACCCTGTTGTGCCTGCTGGGTTGGTTTCCTGGCCAGTTGGCCATAAACCCCTTTGTTTCGGTCCTTGCTAGACTCAGCTCATTTTACTCTGAGCAAGTCCAGGACTCGTAACTCGGGGTCTCGTTATGCTTTGGAGCTGCCATCGAGAACACGGGTCCACAGCACAGTATACATCAGAGGCAGGAGTTACTGGGGACTGAAGCGAAGTACTAACCCCTTTAGAGTCTAGAGAGCATATCTTTGATAGGAACTTTGTAAACTTTTTTTGTGGCACTAGGGATGGAACCCAGGACCTTACACATGTTAGTTAAGCACTCTATTCCAGGCATAGTTTTAAAACTTATTTGTGTTTCTAAGCAAATCAAACAGTATAGCATTGGTCTTGGTTACTTTCTCGTTGCTGGGACAAAGTACCTGACACCCACAAGTTAGACGAGGAAAGGTTTATGTTAAGTCAGTCCGTCGGGGTTTCAGTCCTGAGCTGGCTGACTCCGAGGCATCGCAGAAGAGAGCGAGCTCATGGAGCGGCAGGCTCGAGGGAGGGGGGATGCATACACATCCTCCAGGCCATGTGCACAGGACCCAGGGCTGCCCTCCAGGCTCCCCCTACCCCCAGCGGCACAGCCAGTGAAACCCATCAGTGGACTAAGCTGGCACCACACACACGTGATGCAGTTGCTCCCGGGAGCCCTGGCTGTGAGCACATGAGGATTTGGGGGACAGCTAGATTTAAGCCCTAACAGCATTATGTAGTCATTTATATGAGAGTGGTGGATACTAAACTTTATTTATGTGGGCTCTTTTCTTTCCCTTCTTGGCATCTGCATTCCCAGATACAGGGTCTGACACCCGCTCCAAGTGAGCACCTTTAGAGGGCGCACCTTGCACGCGAAGATGGAAGCTGGGGTGCAGGGCGTGTCCCCCTCCCCAGCTGCATCTCTTGCTCACTGCACGACTTGATCGGTTCAGAGCGCCCTAGTGCAAAGCCAGACTCAATGGCCTGACCGGAGAATATCGCTCACCGGGTAGAAGCCAGCAAGTCCGAAACCAAGCTGCTGGCAGCGAGGGCCCTGAGTGTGAATCCTCACCCAAAGAGGGGGGGCTCTGCCTCTTGCTCTTCTGCTCAGGCGCCAGAGCCATTGTGGGAGCTCCCGTCTAAAGCTAATTACCTCTCAGAACCTCGCCTCGCACACCAGCGCGCTGGGCCGTCGAAATCTGATTCGTGGTGGTGGTGACACTTTGATGCCACAGCACCGCACTCCAAGGGTAAAAAGCTTGGGGGGCGCAGAGAGAGAGAGACGGGTGGAAGCACCGAAGAGGAAAGAAGCCAAAGGAAACGCGAAGCGCACAGGAGGAGGAGAGAGTGGAGCAAGGGGGTCAGAGACGGAGGGTGGAGAAGTGCCGAAGTTAGGCTCACGTCCTCCCTCAGTCTCCGGGCCGCAGGCCTGCTCCCTCTGCGACTGACGATGGTTCTGGAAGGTAGGGACCAACGGCCAGGGTCCTCTGGCTGTGACGGACATCAGCTGTGGTTGGGTGAACTTGGTCTGCAACAAGAATTTCTTCAGTGCCTGCTGTCTGTGGCCCCTAAGCTCGCTGACCTCTGGCCGGGAAAAGAGAGCAGATTTCATTCCAGTCGCTTTGCTCACCACTCTGTGGACAGGACAGGGTCCTCGCTTTGTCCACAACGAGTGCAGGCAGGGCCCGGACCTGCGTTCCCCTCCACCTGGTGGCAGTAATCCCGTCCTTTGCCGGTACGGAGGGACGCCGCCGCCTGGCCTGTCCTGCCCTGCGGCAGCCCCCAGGCAGCTGGGAGTGGGCACTGCTAACGCTTTCATGACACTGCGGGGTTTTTATGACCTTTGTGCAGGTTTGGAAACACCAGGGAACCCGCAGGCATCACACTGTTCGGCTTTCCCGTGTGCCACTCCAGGAGGAAGCTAAAAATATTTTTAGGGTAACTTAATTACAAAGAAATTGTGCCAAGTAAGGTTTGTCTGTCTGGTTTGGGTTCAGGAATCAGGAAACAAATGCAAGTGGGCTGACTCTTTTCACGGTTTGGGCGTAGAGTGCCACTCCCATTCCTCCTCAAATCGCCGTTCTCCCATGAATACCTCAACGGGAAATCAACCGCCTGAGACAGTTTCAGTACAAACGTGATTCCCGTGGTTTTCGTCGGACCGAGACACCGAGCAGGATGGGATGAGGTGCGCGTGAGCCGTTTGCTGACAGAGACACGCGTGAGGACGCCGCGAGCCCGTGATTCTTCCCCGCTGGGCACTGGAGGTCCGGACACGCTCTCGATGGCCGTGCTTGGGGCGAAGCCAGGGATGCAGCCCCGACAAAGGACTGTCCGCGCCCCGCTCCGGCGGTGAAGACGCTCCGCACAGATAGGCGCGCAGGATGGATGTTACCAGTCAGCCC
>RJWT010055504.1:0-10148 GCA_004365215.1 Cuniculus paca
GCCCCTGCTCTCCTTTCTTTCCCCTCCTGCCTCAGGATCAGGGTCCCAGGTCACCTCCAGTCCTCCTGGAATTCCTTGGCCGTGGAGTTAGGGGAGATCAAAGTGGAAAACAGGGCCTTCCTTGGTGTTGCCGTGGCTGTGCTCTTGATTCGGTTCAGCTTCTCTCGAGCCAGTTGGCATTTTCTCAGGCAAGCTGCACACAGGTCCTTCTCCTCCACCAGATGGAGGTTCTCCAGCCTTTTGATGGAGTCCACGAAGGTGTCTGCCTCCTCGGCTTTTAGAAAGGGATTTCGCTTCGTGTTGAGCTTCTTCAGCTTGGGGAGCTGGATGATGCTCGTGGGGATGGAGTTGAGCAGGTTGTCGTGGAGCCCCACCTCGTGCAGCTCCTTCAGGGCGCCCAGCGTGGTGGGCACACTGTCCAGGTGGTTGAGGCCTAGGTTCACAGTGCGGATGTTCTTGAGCTGGTTCAGCTCCATGGGCAGCCCAGTGGTCGTCAGGCGGTTGTTGCTGACGTTGAGGTAGAGCAGCGTGGTCATCTGGCCGAGGGACGTGGGCAGCTTGTCGATGTAATTGCTGTGCAGGTCCAGCCACCGCAGGTTCTGGAACTTGGCGATAGAGTCGGGGATCTTCCTGATCAGATTGCGGCTGAGGTCCAGCTCGTCCACGTCATTGAGGCGCAGAATACACTTGGGAAAGGTGGTGATTCCCATCTTGCTCAGGTCCAGGCGCTTTTTCCCATCGAAGGTGGTTTTAATGCAGTTCTTGGCAATGTTGAGGGTGATCTTCTTGCCCTTGGGGCCCTTCCCTCCCTTGGCCATATTCTTTTAGTGAGGGAGAAGGATGTCACTAGAATGTCTTTCTGATGGGATGGTGGCCAGTTGGAGGAAGAGGTCACGTGAAACTGCTGATAAGAAGCGAAAAATAAATCTCGTTAGGAGAGGATATGGAGTGCTGGGCTAGCCCCTCTTAATCACATGCTGTGCTTCTGATTGGTCTAGGAAGAGAGACACAAGAAGTAAAGAGGAATTGGGACATCATCAGAATCCGTCCAGGGACTCCTCAATGAACTTGTGGCCTCTCAGGCCTCAGGTTCCCCAGATGCTAAGTGAGAGGTGTTAGATTGGTCCGAGAACGCTTAATGGCTCTCTAGTTTGCCACTTCCTGCCTTATGGACACCTCCATTGTTCTGGGCTTGGCCATCAACCCCTGACATCAGGGATGTGTGTGTGTGTAGGAGAGTGGTTTCTTGAACATCTGAGTCACTTCCCAGACACCCACATAAATCCAGCGTTCTTCAAGCAGTCCTGTGTCTGTCCTAGGAAGGGCTGCAGACATGTAACAGAAGCGCACATCTGAGGGGTAAGGCGGCATTAAGAAGACTTACTATTCCCTCTCCCCGCTTTAGACCTGGCTGTGGCTACAACTGTAGAGCAACAGGAGCAGCACTAGATGCAGGACTCAAGGTTTGCCTGCTCCATAGCCTCATCCCTAGCATGGAGAAGCCAGGGCTAAGCATGGCAAAGCTTCCTGGGAATTCCACCCATCTTCCCTTCCTCCTTCACACCAGAAGTCTGCCCTGCCAACTCCTCTGTCCCAGTGGGTGTTGTGATGCTTGTGATTGCCACCATAAGGGGGCATAGCTTGCAGAGGGTGGTGGAAGATTCTGGCTCAGCATGGCTTAGATGTCCAGTTCTGCTGCTAACGAGGCTCTTAAATTCCCAGTGCCTGAGTTTCTCCTCTGGTGAAAACAACCTCCATTTGGAGCTCTTGAGGAAAGAGGTTGTTTTTCTGTTTGTTTTGTTTTTATTTTTTTGTTTTTTTGAGACAGGGTCGTGCTTTGTAATACAGGCTGGTCTTGAACTCACTACATAGCCCAGGCTGACCTTGAACTAGCAGCAATCATCCTGCCTCAGCCTCCCAAGTGCTGGGATTGCCGGTGTGCTCCACCATGCCCAGTTTAGAAAGCACTTTAACAATGCCTGGCACACAGTAAAAGCTTGACGATTGTGAGTTATTAAATACTGTTACAATGAACATTTCTGGGTGTTTTTCCAATCTTCAATAATCCAAGATATACAAAATTATCCCTATGGTAGAGAGGAAGACCAAGGAAATGCTACCATGAGGAGCAGCACACAGTCTGTTCTGTGTGGTCTGCAGCCGTTTCCCTTCTTGAATCTCAGTGCCTCTTGCTTTCTGATTTGATATTTTTGGATGGAACTCCCCAAACCTGACAGTTCTGTTAGTTCTCAGCAGCATTACACGAATCTTGTGAGCTGGCCCTGCTCTTTGGAAAGGGTGGATGTGCTGCTTTCGGGTGTAGTTGGCTGGTTAGCTGAGATAGCATGAGTACACCAGCAAGCGAGTTTCTCCATCCTTCAGAGTAACCAGGGAGGGACAGCCTGAGGAGGGAAAAAGCAGCTTAAAGACAGCCTGGGTCAGGGACAGCTCAGGTGGAGAGAGGATTGAGGACACTTTGCTCTACCTTTCCTTCCGAAGTGTTGAAAGAGAAGCATGAAAAAGGGCTCTGTAGATAACGACAGTGGGGAAATTGGAGTAGATTCTACCTAAGTAAACCAGTGTGGCTGCAAGTTTCCTGCATTGTCCTTTCCTCTGCCCAGCAGGGAAGGGGGAATTGACAGATGACACACAGACCTTGTAATCTGGATCTACCAGGGTCAAATGCCCAGTTACAAACTATTTCCCAGCAGAAAAGGAAAAAGAATTGTGTTGCAGAAAATTAATTGAAGGAAAAAATGACTGAAAACTTCCAAAAGTTAGTGAAGGACGTAAAAATTACTGATGCAAGAAGCACTGAAAACTCCAAACAGGATAAACTGAAAGAAATCTATACTCAGAAGCATAACAAAATTACTCAAAATGAAACAACAAACTAACTCTTTGATATGTGCCTGAGAAAAAAAGACACATTCTGTACAGGGGAGTTTCCATACAAATGATCCCAGTTTTCTCAACAGAAACTTTTGAGGCCAAAGGAAAAAAATGTAAAGTGCTAAAAGAAAAGATTTGTCAACTCAGAGAGTGAAAGTATTCTTTAAAAATGAAAGCAAAATAAAAATATTCTCAGATGAATGAAAAAATAAAAGGTTTTGCTACAGACTGAGCTGCTCTAGCAGAAATGCCAAAGGAAGTTCTTCAGATAAAAGGGAGACCACAGTAGAGAGAAACATGGAACTGTGGGAATAAAGTTAAAGCAACAGAAATGGTAAATATGCGAAGAAATATGGTAGACTTTTTGTTCTTCTATGAAGATCTTTAAAATATGCATGTAGTTGAAAACAAAATAACACCATCTGACAGCCTGGCAATGTGTGTAGGTATAATATGTATGACAACTACACCATAACGGGAGAAGTTAATGAGACCCATGTGGTGGTAAGGTTTATTTTTACATGGTTTTTAATTGGTAACATATTAATTGTAACTAGGCTGTGAACATTAAGGACATATAATCCCCAGAGAGATCACTAAGACAATATTAAAAAGAGCTCTTATAAACACCTGAGTATGTAAATGAAAATAAAACAGTTCTTAAAATTTCAATAACCCAGAGAAGGTAGGAAAGAGGAAATAGATGGAAGACTACTACAATGGTAGTCCTAAATGTAAACATGGTAATATTTACATTAAATAAAGGTGACCGAAATGTACTTATCATTATGGGTTACAAAAGGATAACATTGTGCTAGCTATCAGAAATTCACTTTAAATAAACAAAAGTGAGTTAAACTAAAAGAATCCAAAAAGTCATACCATGCAAACACTAAAGGAAGGCTGAATGACTTTATTAATATTAGACAAAGAATACTTCTGAACAAGAAAATTTACCTGTGCATAAGACTATTACTTGATAATAAAATGGACATTTTATCAAGAAGATCAAAGTAGTAAATACATATATGCCTAAAAAAAGCTTCTGTATAAATGAAGCAAAAACTAATAATATGGATGAACAAATTTACAATTAAATGGAAGACACCTGTACTTGCCTCTCAATAATTGGAAGACCAGGTAGAGAGAAAGTCAGCAAGAAACAGGAGTTTTATCCTTGGCTCTATAGTCGTTTTGGGGCAGACAGTTCTTTGTTGTTGGGGAGAATAAGAATGCAGACCTGTCACCTGTATCATGGGGTGTTAACTAGGAGATTCTGCCCACTGGATGCCAGCAGCTGCCCACAGGCTGTAACAGTCAGTAATGCCTTTGGACACCACCATTTTGTTCCACTGTGGAACAAAACTGCCCGCAGATGAGGCCATCAACTAACTGGATTTAACTGGCATTTATAAAATGCTGTACCCAGCAACAGCAGGATGCATTTTCTTTCCTAGAGTACACATATTATTCACAAATATAGATTGTATTTTGAGTCATGGAGCAAGGCTTAACTAATTTATGTGGGGTGGAATTGTACAAAGTGTGTTTTCTGAAAATAAGGGAATTGAATTAGAAATTAATAACAGAAAGATAACTGGAAGATCTCCAACAGTTAACAGTTAATTTATTGATAAATAATCCATGAGTCAAAGAAGCCTCAAGGGAAATTAGAAAATACTTTAAGCAGAACAAAAATGAAAATACTTGCAGAATGCAACCGAAGCAGTGATTAGAAAGAAATTTGTAGCTTAGATGGCCCATACTAGAAAAGAAGAATGGGCTGAAATAATCATATAAACGCTCACCTTAAGAAACTAAACCTGAAGTGTAGGCAAGAAGGATGTAATACATAGCATAAACCAGTAACATGGGAAGGAGAAAGGTGATATACAAAAATAAATGAAACTAAAAACTTGTTCTTTGAAAAGATTAATAAAACTGATAGCCATATTGACATTGGAAAAAACTGAAAAGATGCAAATTGTGAATATCCTGAGATGAAAAGTAGATTCACTAAAACCCACAGACATTAAAATGATCATTAGGGAATAGTACAAACAACTTTTATAATGCAAAAGGAAACAACAAAGCGCTTACATGAAATTGACCACAAACTTCCAGCTCTCACTGAAGAATTAGACTCCTCCAGTAGACCTATATTTATTAGTGAAATTGAATTCACATTAAGAATCTTCCAGGCTTGCACGGCTGCATCATTAAATCCTACAAACATTTAAAGACCATTTCAGTCTGCTCAGAATGTTAAAAGAAAATGCCACGGCCTGGTGGCCGGCAAACAATGGAAACGTATGCTTCAGAGAGTCAAAGGCTGAGAAGGCCAAGATCACTGCTGGCAGATCTGGCGGCTGCTGAGGACACCAAACCTGGCTCACTGATGACCACTCCTGGGTGCGTCCTCCCACGGTGGTGAGAGGGCGAGAGAGCTTTCTGGGTTCCCTTAATAAGGGCACTAACCTCACTCGTGAAGGCCCCACCATCATGGTATAATTTCCTATCAAATAACCCCCCAAACCATCATATTTTTCAACATATAATTTGGAGTGTTGGGGGGAATATTTCAGTCCATTACAAAAATGTATAACATTGATTTTACATTATCTTTTCTGGTAAATGGAAAACGGGTAATCCCCAACTTATTCGCTAAGGCCAGCATTACCCTGATATGAAAACCACAAAAAGACAATATAATGAAAGAAAAGTACAGGCCAACATCCCTCATGAATGCAGACAACAAATCCTCCACACAATATTCACAAATTGAATCCAGCAATACAGTACAGAATAGTAAATGACAGCCCACTGAGTACCCAAGTCCAACTTAGTATTCAGAAATCAATATACGTGGTGTAATAAAGAAATGGAGTGTATGTTTAAGTTTTAAGTTTCTTATAGTAGAAGACACTGCCAATAACACCCTTTGAAATATAATGGAAAGAAAAGAATATATATTTTTAAAAAATGCACAAAAGATGTGAAGATACACTTTACCATAGAAGTTATACGGCTGGCAAATATGTCCATCAGAAGTTGCTCCCTAGCAAGTAGAGAAATAAAAATCAGTCCATCAGCATTGCAATCAAGTGTCAGAACACATCTGTCAGATGGTGCAGTGATCTGGCCATGACCTAGAACAGCTGGGGCATCTGACCTTTGCTGATGGAAATGTGAAGCCTTAAAAAGTTTGGCTGTTTCTTATCACTATCACCAAATACTTATCACCTGATCTTTCATGTTCTCCACTGAGCATTTACCCTAGAAAAACACAAATATATGATCACATAAAAACCTGCCCACATGTGTTTATAGCTGCTCTATTCATAATTGCCAAAAGCAAAAATACAACCACAAGCCCTTCTGTGAGTGAATTCCTATGCTGGATACTAAGAAGCACAAAGAAACTAGAGATGCTCCTTACACACCGTGCATATGTGTATTGAAATGGCTCTTTGTATCCCACAACTATGTACCATAATTATATGTTTGTTAACAATTTTAAAGCTTTTAAAAATTTAAAGAAATATTTATTAGAAAAGAGAGCAAACCACAGATACCCACAACGGCAGGGGTGAACCGTGAGCACATTTTGCTGTGTAGACACCAAACCTGAAAATCGGCACACCAAGTGACTCTGTGTGCATGGCATTCTGGGAAAGTCACCCCTGTTGGTGTAGAAACTATGAGGCAGCATGTATTATGGTGAGCAGCCCAACAAGTTTCTGGGGTGACAGAACAGCCTGGCCCCTGACTGTGGGATGGTGCCATTGTCTGCACATGGGTCAGAGCTCGGAACTGTAATACGATGTCGTTAGCTCTTTCAGGAAGATACCTAGAAGGGGAAGAGCTGGCTTGAATGCAATTTCTATCTTTAGGCTTTTGCTAGCTAAATTTTAACTAATTTTTTTGACATACACATGTTTGGGACTCCTTAGTGTATTTCAATCACTTTCTCTGTGGCCGTCGGCTTTGCCTCATTGGGAGTTGGGCAGGGATGTTTTTGTATCAGCTGCCCTTCATGGAGCATGGACACCACCACGGGCACAAAAAGGCACCAGTAGATAATAAACAGCTTGGTCCCCAAGTTCTTGTAGCCGGATGTCCATGGTCACTGATTCTGGGCAGCAGATCCCACTGCGCTTGGACTGTCATTTGGTTTTCTTCTGTTTGAGGTAAAAGTCAAGCACGAGTCTGCGTCCCTGCACAGGATGTGATGCCTCTGGGATGCAGATCCCTGCTGCACCCCCACAGCCCACCCACCCCATGGGAAGCGGCCCCCCAGACCTGATTGATAGTGGCTAGGAGCAGCGGGGGCGCAGCGCAGTCCTGCTCCATTAAGGAGCTTCCCAGGGCCCTTTGGCTCTGTGCCCACCACTAATCACCTGGAGGCAGAGTGGGGCAGGGCTAGGCTAATGCACTTCCCTCCTCTCTGGGGAGTCTGGGACCCCAGTTCATCCCAGGCCAGATGAGGCACCGCCCCTCCCTGCTTCTCCTGGGGCCTCCTAGCTCTGGCCAGGACCCTCGAGTGTGGAAGGCAGGGAGCCGTCCTGACCCAAAAGCTGCTGAGCACAGTCTGGTGCTGGGAGCCCTATTTGGGAGCCCAGCAAGCAGGGGTCTCTGCCATCCTTCATCTCTGTAAGGCCAGCATCCCCCACCCAGGCCTCCTGCTCACTAAGTACATCAACAAGTGTTGGCAGCGGAAGTTGGAAAGGGTGACCTTTTGATAGGACACGAAGGATCGGATGGCGTATTCTTACCAACTCACAGATGTCCTCAAGTGTTACAGTGGACCAACCCGCATGAGGGAAGCAGGCAGTAAAGGAAGAGAGATACAAAGAGAGAAACAGGGAGGTGGGACGATGAATGTGTGAAGGGAGGGAGACGGGTGGCAGATTTCATCTCATGTGAATAGCTTAGACGTCCACGTATGAGAAGATTCTAGATGCGCTGTGTCTTCTTGTCTTTTATGCTTTGGATAGAGTGGGCCAGTTGATTTGGCCTTCATTTCTAATTAATTTCTCTGTCTAGTAATTCTGAGTCAAACAGCATGGCGGGACACCCCATGGATATCAAAATTAAAACTGTAATGGCAACCTATATTTTAATGTCATAGTCATTTCCAGCAGTAAGATCCTTATTGCCACAATGCTGGGAGTTATCTGGGCTACATTTTTAAGTAAGACTGACTTTGTCTTTATGTGTCTCTGATACCTCTAAATGTCACACTAATGTGATCTAGAATAACTGCATCACCCTTTGATACAGGAGACGCAGGATAGACACGTATAGAATTGAATCCCCAAGGTCACCACTGATTCAAGGTCAGTGTTTGCGACAAAGTTCATCAGAACCCACCACCCCCCGCCTTCTGCAACAGAAATTCCTTTTGCTTATTTGTCATCCCTTAGGAGGCAATGATACAGATTTCCTCAACCATGCATTGATCCAAAAGCACGGATGGCCCTTGGCTTGCCTGGGCGTTACAACCTGACAAGCCTGTTGCCACCATCTGCTGAGAAGGCTGTGAGTGGAAACCGTACTTCATTACCCTTAACTCACAAGGCAGGGAGTGTCAGCTACTCGCCCCTGCTGCCTGGGACTGTGCCTCGCTGGGTGACTGCCTGCAATCCCCATTGAGGACCAGAGGGTGTACTCATACAGATTCAAACTTCCCAGTGCAGCCTCTGGTTTCACACCACCGTAAAGCTGTAGGTGAGCACTCTTTGCTGTTGTGTTTGTTCTCACTCCGACTTTCACATTCCCTGGGCTGTAACGGGCCAGCTCCTCTCTGTGACTTTCCGTGTGGCTTCCGCACATTCCCCATGCCCCCAGCCCCTCCCCAGAACAGGTGGTTCACTTGAAAAGCCAGAGGGGCCAGGGCTTCCTGGGGAGGGATATGGGGGCACGTGGGAGGTCGTGTCTGCAGAGTGGATGGGTCTGGGACCCTGATCTGGCCTCTGAAATCAGTGCTAATATTTGAGGCAGGTGCAGCTGTGCCAGGCAGAAGATGAGCACTTGTCTAGTGCCCGTGCTATTCCGGGAAGTGTGTGCCAGGTGATTTGCCCTAGGGTTTTCCCTGGATTTAGGAGCACAGGCTCACTGTGGGTGTCACCCTGCAGTGAGGCCAGCAGACTAGAGGCACAGAGATCACTGCGGGGCTCAGAGGCTGGCAGTGTGCCACGGTTGGGGTTTCCAGTTGTCTGTGTGGGAAGTGCTCCCAGTGCCCACAGCCTTGCCCTATCGTTCCCCAGGTGAGATGCTCGAGATCGTTGCCACAGGCCTGCTGCCGGGCCCTTCCTGTGACTCCGATCTCTAGGGCTGGTGCCTTAAAATAATGGAGTTGAGAAAAGTCAAGTGAGTTCCCCATCCCCCTCGTCACACAGGCACAGCTGAAGTCAAACCTGAACGAGTGTGATAGCCGAGGACACGTGTGACCTTTCCCTGCACCCTGCGTCCTTGGGCTCCTCCCTCTGCTGCTGCCCCACAGCATACCCAGCCCTTGTCCTGGGCACAGAGATAGCCCCGCTGACTCCAGAGAGAGGAGGCCTCCCTTGATGTCCTGCTCCTTGCCTGCTCACCCTACTGCACAGAGGTCAAGAAGCGGAGAGCTCATTTCCGTAGCTATGCACATGCATGGCGCGCAGATGTCTGAAACACACACGCAAGGAGCGCGCGTTTTACTGTCTTGATAGCGTTCGTGGAGTCGGTTAACTGTGAGAGCTTGGCTAGTGACGATGACAGCACAAAGACAGGGAGAGACGAGCAGTTTAAAAGGCCCACAGAAGGCCACACACAGCTCACTTAGTGGCCCTGTGTCCCCAGGGGCATGGTGATGGAGCAGAAATCTGTAGTACTCAGCCCTTCCGGTCCCCACAGTGACACAATGAGCATGAGCTGAGAGTGTAAAGACAAGCTCTTTCCCCAGCACCTCCAGGGGATGTGAGTCAGCTGTGTTCCTGGCGCCCACCGAGGCAGCAGGACCCTCTGTCCTGGAGGCACTGGCGGGCTGTCTGAGTGAGTCTGTCACCTGATGCTACCGCCCCTGGCGTCCGTGATTAAATCAGCCTTCAGAGGTCCTTCATGCCCTTTCCTTCCCAAAGTGACCTGACCTCCTCTTTACCACCCACCGTCACAGGTCTCCTTTGGGGAAGTGGATTGTGGGGTGCTTTATCCCCGGGTATCGGAGAGAAGGGACCTCCTTCCTGGGATGTTAGAGTCCCCGCCCTGCCTGGAAGGCA
>RJWT010055505.1:0-10152 GCA_004365215.1 Cuniculus paca
TGCCCCTCTGCTGGTCTTAGTTCTTGAGGAGACATTCTGATTATGTCCTAACTCCTTCTACTTCCTAATCTGCAACTCACTTCTTCAGTATAATGTCATGTTCTAGTGTTTTATTTTTGTTTGTTTTTTTGTTTTTATCTTTTTGAGACAAGGTCTCACTGTGCAGTTCAGGCTGGCCTTGAATTCACTTTGTAGTCCAGGCTGGCCTCAAACTCGAAGCCATCCTCCTGTCTGCCTCCCAAGTGCTGGGATTAAAGGCATGCACCACCGCGCCCAGCTTCTGTATTTTTGGTTGATGTTTTCAGCCCTTTTGAGAATAAACTATAAAGTAAGTAAATCTATTTCCCTGAGGAAATCTTTGCATGAGGACCTCTCACTTTCAGAGGGCCTGACTGTGTCCTGGTCCCCAGAGGGCAGCAATGTCAAGTGGCCTGCAGTGTTGCTGGCACCTGGAGGCCGACTCAGAGGGAAGCAGGAGGGACTGCAGGGTTCAGCTTCTCCTGAGGTGGGGGAACTCACAGAGTCCCTCTGAGCTGCCCTAGTGGGCGAGGAGGTAGGTAAGGGTCCTGGGGGCAGACTGCTCCCCTACCAGCTAGCTGAGGAGACCACCTAGCCCCTGCACAGCATCTGCAGCCTGCACCAGCAAGAGGAGGTTGAGGTGCTGGCCTGGCCTTGCTTCCATTCGGCCAAGCAAAGATGATGTGGCCCAGGCCCACAGGAAGCTTGTAGCTCTCCACAGCTCATGAGCACTGGCTCTCCATCTGCATGAAAAGTCATTAAGCACAAGGTCCCTGTGTCCTATTCCTGTGAACTGTGTGCAGCCCTGAACTTTTTAGATGTAAAGTTATGCTGGGTTTGAGTTGGGGCTCTGGGTGCTGCTCCTGGGACCTCTTCACAAAAAGTATCCCAGTGGGACCTGCAGACCTGACACCCAGACCCGGCTTGAAACTACCCTGTGAGGATGACTCACCTCAGGGATGGGGTCGGAGAGGAGGCTGTAGAGCTTTTCGTGGGCGCTGTCCCTTACCCCGCACCATCGTGCTGAGTCGAAGTTCTGCCAAATCCTTCCCAGACAGATGGCCACCCACTGGCGCAGCAGGGGGTGCGGGTCGCTGAGCTGCTCCAGGCAGATGGCGATCAGGTTCCCCTGGAGGCAGGCTTCCTGATGGAGCAGCATGACAGAGAAGTGGTCCTCTGCCCTGGGACCCAGGGCCCAGGAGAAGGGGACTAGGTGGGGTTGCAACTACTGTGATTTCTCAGGGAAGCCTTGCTCAAATGCATTGCAAGATTTGCTCAATTTTCCTTATTTTAAACCCCAGTGATTCAATTTTACCCTGGTAGCTCTCCTGTGGTATCACTAGTGGCTGGTATGCTCTAGTGGCCCCACTTTCTGAGGTGACTGGCCATCAGACTGCCAGAACAGCAGTCTTTTCTGCAAACATGGTGGCTTAGGCTGTACCTCTGCTCCCCTGCAATGCTGGGGGTGGGTGGGTGGGTGAGTGACTTGGGGTGGCTGCAGCTGCTGTGGCACTCACCTGCCCTGTGGTATAGCTGTTGACAATCACGGCGAGAATGAAAGCCGTCATGGTTCTGTGTTCAGCCTGCAAAACAAGAACCAGCCATGGCTGTGTTTTCCCACAGCAGGGATGAATGGTTCCCTGAGCAGAGTGATGTCATCTTTCAGAGTCTTTAGGACAAGGTAGACACCTAACTAAAGTAATGAGAGCCAGCCTTCTTGCCGTCCAATCTGCCTCCACAAAAAAAAGCAGCATTTTTAAGGTCAGATCGCTTGCTTGATGGCTAATGCCACAGCACAGGCCAAGGCCAGCTTGTGCCCTCCATTAGAAGGCCATCAGAGGAGTTCATTGGTATGAATGCTGACCAGCTTGCCCCTCCCTTCTGCTTTCTATGTGAGCATACTGTCCCCTGCTCAAGCAGAGTGTAACATTCTAACTTTTTTTCCTTTTCTTTTCTGGACTTCTAGTGGATTGATCAAATTTCCTTCCTTCTCCTTTGTGCCATACCCATCTGGAAATCAGCCTACTTTTGACTTCTTAATGGTGCTTTACCTTTCTTACCCTCCCCAGAGCAGCACAGCTGGGTAGGGAAGTTCAGCGGGCAGTCATCTCTTCAGCACTGCAAAGGTTGCCCTACTGTCGCTCGAGTTGGTGCTGCGGTGAGACTGCACTACTTGTGTGGTGCTGCTCACCCCTTGCAGGTAACCTTCCTGTGTGCTCTGATTGCTTTCATGGTATAAGCCTTTGATAGTCGTCACTTTCATTCTGATGTGCCCGTGTGGATTTGTTTTCATGTAACTTCTCAGATAGTCACTGTGCTTTTAAAATCCAAACACTCATTTCTTTCTTCCAATGTGGAAAGTTCTCAGCCATGATCTGTTTGAATGCTGCTTCTCTGCCATTCTGAATGATGTTAGTGACAATGAACTTTTTCACCAGTGTCCCTTACCCTTTCACATCCAGGAGGCACCTTCTCTGACTCTCTTACTGCACGTTATTTTTGAGGATGAGTAGATAGCACAAGATACTCTGTTGTCTAATACAGACATAAGACTATTTCTGGAGAACATGAGGGTTTAATGTTTGGCACAGTTAAACTGTCTCACCCAGTTGTTTTGATCATGCTCATTCATGCTGGTCCCCCTTTGCCTGCAGCCCTGTGAGCTCTGTTCTGGGTGCCAGTCCTGCTCTGTGATCCTGTGTGTTCCCATCCTGTGGGAGCACCTCACTCTGTCAACCCCTGCCTGGGTCTACAGGTATCCTCTAGGAAGGCTTGGAGTTTGGGTCCTATGTGACCCAAGGAGATTTTGAGGATCTGCATGTGGTTTTCATGATGATTTCTTGTTGTGGTTCTAACATGTGTGGGCAGAGGAAACTCAGAGCTTGCGTTGTGAGTGAAATAGTTCTGAAGTTTCAGCTTCTCTTCAGGGCCTTTTTCTTTTCCACCAAGTATAGACAAACAGTCCCTCAGCTTGTCCTCTTTCATGAGGGTCAGAGCACGACTTGTAGGCTCCTGGTGTGAGCAGGGCTGCCATTCAGCAGCACTGCTTGTGCTGAGCCTTGCATGTGTTGAAGACTGAGGGTCTGCACGGAGAGTGCCACCCTCGAAGTTGCCATGGTGGTGCCTCTGCTGCCTACCAGGGCTCTCTGTGGACCCCTCTCAGTCTCTGGCACTCGAGAATTTCCTTTCTTTCATTCAAATTTGGCTGTGTCCTCCAGTTGGAGTAGCGGAAATGGTTCTTCTTCATGTCAGCTGAGCTCATTGTTTTGCAGCAAATTGCAGCTTAATGCTTATTACCTCTTGTTTGATTTGTACAGTATTCTTACTCACCCTGGAGAACAGGGAAGTGGTTATCTCCAAAACTCATATAAAGTATATTAAATTACCTATGATAGTGTTTAAGAATATCACTTAAGTGAAGCACATAAGTATTACCTTTCATATACCAGTACTGTTTATCCTGTTGTTGGTGTTTTTCTTATCATTTAGTTTAGAAAAACTAGAGGGTAAAATTACACACAAGGTTCTTTCTATAACCTGTCACCTAAACCTGTGTAAATGTGCTACTATACTTAAATATTATGGCAATATCAAGTTATATTTTTAAATTATTTAGGACATCTATTTTGTCCTCACTATGCTAGGAACTGGAGTTAGAGAATAAAGAGACTAACTATAAAGCATTATAAGAAAGTAGTATATAAGCTATTTAAGGCTTATTTCATCTTATTTTTAAACAATTTAATAAAATAAAAAGTATTTAAAACTTAAACTTTCAAATGATCTGTTCTTTCATTCCTTCTTCCCCCTTTTCCCCCTGTAATAAGGCATGTTGGATTTGTCAAGTCCCAGGGCCTTTGGAGGCAATGAAGTTACTGTATCATGGGTGTACATGTGCTTATTCATCCACCGAGTTCAGGGAGGGAGAGATGTCACTGCAAGGCAAAGGTGTGCAGTGAAGGCCGACAGATGCGAACCAAGCTGACCCAACCTGGGCACATGGGTGAACTAAAGCCAGTTGCAGAGGGGCATGGTATGCAGTAGAGCATGGCATGGTCAAGGGAGCAGCCCCCACCCCTGCCCCACGTCTGAGTCTCCAGCTGGTTGTCCTCTGTGGAGACCGTCTCCAGTGAGCGAGCAATCAGGAGCCACCTTGCCTCTTGTCAGAGGAACTGCAAAGCATCATGTGCGAGCAGAGACAGAAGACACTGATCTTGGGTCCACCCAAGGAAAAACGAGGTTTGGTCCTTACTGGCATGTATGGGTCTGCCAAGACGGAGAGGAAGTACTTGTGACCGTTGTCCTTCACGAGATCAGCTTGGCATGACTGGAGGGAGAAAGCAGACACAGGAACAGCTGTAAGGTTGGACACCTGCAGGGGCTTTCGAGGCTTCTTGTGAAGTAGGAAGAAATGAGTAGGTGGGGGGCTTCATCCCCTGTCATTTCTCCTCTTAAGTTTGGTTTGCATTTGACAAAACAGCTCAGGCTGTTGCTCAGACACACTTTCTGGGCTGAGGAAAAAGGGCCAGGATCTTACATATTCTCAGAGGTAAAATGTCCCATAATAGTCTCTAAGAACACCTTCTGGCCTTCTGGCTGCAGGCTGGCCAGTGTGGGAGCTGCACTTAGCCCACAGCTTCTGCCAAGCCCAAGCCCAACCCCAGGCTCAGCTATAAGTAAGTACCACCCTACATCACCCCTATTTCCACAGCCTGGGTCCCTACTGAAGCTTTATGGAGGACTTGACTTACAAAATACTTGAAACAGTCATTTGTGTGAATACGACATTTAGGAATCATTAAGTTCTATTTCACAGGTGTCCTCTAGAGGCCAAGTCCCTAACCACAGGGAGAGCTCTAGGATGGGAGGTGTAATATGTCCAAGAGCCTCCAGTATTCAACTCTTTCCAGCTCCTTGAATCACCCTGTCCTGGTGAAGACACTATGTGTGGCTGCTGTACATCACATAGTTCTGAGGCCATCCATAAAGAGCACTGGTTTGCTCTTGGAGACACGGGTTAACCATGCCTCACTCACTGCATGGTGACACATGCTTCCAAGAGCAGAGGTGCCACAATGGCTGGCCCTACTCTTCAGGGGTACTCTTGTAAAGTGGAGTTTCCTTCTCACATCGATAAACTGGTAACACAGGGCCTTGCTCTGTTGAAATGGGAATTAGACAAGATGGAGGAGGGACACTGGCTCGGGTCGTAGCCTTCTAACCCCAGCTGCAGAAGCCAATTAAGCCTGCCAATTTTCAAGAAACACACTTCAGAGGTTCCATGCCTTAGTTGAGGCTACTGACAAATTAAAAGGTGTAGAGGAGTCTTCCCTATAAAGACTCAGCCCCCAGGGCCAGCAGAGTGGATGTTGAACCGGTAGTGGGAGTGCCTTCTGGGAATAAAGGCACCTTTCTTTGTTTTCAAACCAGAGGTTCCACAAGTCAAATCAAAGCCCACACATTCGGGAAGCTCCTTAAACCCGTCTCATCAAAGAGTAAAGTGTCATTCATTCATATCCTACTAATGCTGAATCCAAGTCTCTGAAGTTAGAATATTTAAAGTGATAACTTTAGTATGCCGTTAAACCAGGAGTCTGGCAATTATTATGTATCTATTAAAAGATCTGTTTTGATAAATGGTAATGGCACCTCTTCATAACCTGCCTTCATTTTTAGTGCTCAGCAGGTATCACTGTTTCTTGGTTTATAACACTTAGATTTTTACCCCTGGAGCCCACACCCCACCCCAAACACTCTCCCCAGTTATGAGTGGCTCAGGCCAGCGGCCTCATGATACTGAAAGGAAAGCAAGACTTCAAAATACAAGGGCAAGAAAGCCACCAACAGGTAACACTCTTGGGAAAAACACAGGCTCAGTGGAGAAGAGACCTGGGGGCTCCAACAAAAGCCAGGTGTTGGCAGCCAAGAATCTGCCAAAGCAGAGGCTTCCCAAGGGCTTTACTGTGTTGTGTTTGCTGTTCGCCCCAGATCAAGCACAGATGTGACATACGAAGGCCAGAGCAAAAAGAAGGGGGTGGGAGAGAGAGAAAAGCAGGAAAATGATATGGTTTTCTTGGCTGTCCCTCCCTCACCACACTGAAAACCACTCTAACTCCGGTCATCTATGTGTCAGGATATCAGGAACTTCGTACATGGAAAATGAACGGGAGGAAGAGAAGCAACGCAAGTAGAAAGAAGAAAGATGTGAGCATGATTTGTGGTTGTGGCAATTATAGAAGTGGTCTGCAAACAGACTGAAGGGAGCAGAGCAGGAGGAAGCCCTGACCAAGGTCCTCTGGCTTCCTTCCACAGGGGCAGGTCTGTGAGCCAGGGTGGGTCCCTACCTCTGAATGCTCTGGCAAAATGTGTGAGAAGAGACCCTGCCTTCATCTCCTGTTACAGAAGGTGAAGTCTATTTTATTGGGAAGCAGGAATACAGGACTGGCACACAAACAGGCCACCATGCTAGGCAGACCAGGTGCAAGCAGACAGTAAGAGGTAAACCACAGAGAGCCCCATGGACACAGGACCAGGAGCTGAACCTCTGGGAGTTTATGCCTTGTCATGAGGAAGGACTACAGCACACAAAAGGTAAGGAAGTTTCCAACGAGAGAAGAGTGCCCTAGAGTAAGTCCTTGGTGGGTAACTAGCATTGCAGTAGGATGCTGCCCAGGGAGTCCACGTGAAGACAGATGATGGACACGTGGGGTGTTCATGCACCCAGCTCTTTAACACCAGTTGTGCCTGGAAATGTAATACCCAAGCAGGGATTCTGTTTATGGGTCACAAGAGCTCACTGTTCCTCACAAATTCAGCAGAGTATCTACTGGGAAGTTGAAGACGCATGCCTCTCCTTGTGCCTTAAACCCTGAGCACCACTTGCCATGTGAGGCAAGACATTAACAACACAGATGCTTGTATTTCCACTTCTTCTCTCCCGCTCTGCCGCTGTATGTGATTAGAATGAGTTTCTTAGTTACTCCGCTGATAGTTTTTCTTTCCAGAAACATAAGTATGGGTATATACACCCAGTCATCCTTTTCTTAAACAAAAACACCTACTATGTTTGGTGGTTCTGTGCCTTGCTTTTCTTTCTAAAATTTTTAAACAATACATAATAATTATATATATTTAAGGGGTGTGATGCAATAATCTGATAGATGTGACCTTGTTTTCTTAGCTGCAAAGTGTATCCATCCTGGAGAAGGTGCCACATCTGCTCACAAGGCTTCCTTGCACTTTGTACAGCATCTGTGTGATATTCCTGCAGGCTGGTGTTGATTTAACCAGTCCCTTATGGATGCCTGGACCCTTCGGTAGAACTATATCTTTTAGAATTACAAGTGATACTGCGATGCACAAATTTCTATGCAAATTATTTCCTGCATAGGCAGGTAAAGCTGTAATGTGGATTCCCAGAAGGTAGACTGCTAGATCAAAGATAAAGGCATTAGTAGTTTTGAAATATACACCCTTTGGTGCTTTTATAGCATAGCATGTTGTAAATGTCTGAACTTTTGCCAGTTTGATAAGAAAAAAATGGTATTTCAAGTGCAGCTTCACTTTACACTTATGAAAAAGATAAAGCATTTTAACAGAATTAAGCATTTGTGTTTACTTTTTCTATAAACTGTTGGCTCATGTCCTATGACCATTTCTTTATTGGACTGATTTTTTTTTTCTTCTTCTTGGTTTCTAGGAGCTCTTTGTATATCAGGGAAGCCATTCTTTTATCTTTAATATAGTTTTTTTTTTTTTTTGGTCTTTTTGAGACAAGGTTTCATTATGCAGTTCAGACTGGCCTTGAACTCACAGTGATCCTACCTTAGCCTCCTGAGTGCTGGGATTATGGTGTGTGCCACCACGACCAGCTTATAATATAGTTTTAAGTATTTTCCCACTTGAATTTTTTTATTTGTATGCAGTCAGGTTTATTATTTTTCAAAGACTTCTAGATTTTGAGTCATAGTTTAAAAGGCTTTCATTACTTTAGGGTTAAGCAGAATTTGCCTGGGTTTCTTCTAGTGCTTTGATGTTTTATTCTTTACATTTAATATTGTGAATGTTAATTCTGGTGCTTAAGATGTGCAGTTAGCCTCTGTTAGCTTGTCATTACAGTGACAAAATGCCAGAGATAATCAAAGTGTAAGGAGGAAAGGTTTACTTTGGCTCAAGGTTTCAGTCCAAGGTTGTTCAGTCCCACTGCTTCTGGGTCAGTGGTAAGGCAGCACATCATGGTGACACCATGTAGTGGAACAAACTGCTTACTTTATGGTGGCTGGGAAGCAAAGAGAGAGGAGGAAGAGGAGGGGCCAAGGTATTACTATATCCTTCAAGGGCATCCCCAGTGCTTTAAGGCCTCCTATGAGGCCCTACCCCTTAAAGATTCGAACTCCTCCCAATGCCACCCTGGGGACCAACGTACCATGCATTCTGGGGGAACATTCAAGACTCCAACTATAGCAGCCTCCTAGTTACTCTGACACCACAAATTGAAGAGTTGGTCTCACTGCTCCACTCACTTAAGACACTAAAATCTCAGGTGTATTTAGGTCTGTCGCTGTGATGTGCTTTTGGTCTATGTGTCTATTTGTGATCCAGTACCATATTTCACACTGTTCTTTATTACCGAGTCTTCATGGTTAACTTCACATCTCATAGGACTAGTTCTCCATTGTTATTTTTCCTATTCAGAATTTTCCTGCTTCTTATTTATTTCTTTACTTCGAGTTGAGAAAAGGTTTGTCTAATTCCAGAAAAAAAACCTGCTGGTAATTTTATTGGGATTATATTAAAGTTATAAATTAACCCAGGGAACATTGACATATTTATGATGTTGAATCTTTCTGTAAAAGAACAGAGTACGCTTTTATTTGTTCAAGTTGACTTTTGTGTCTCTCAGGAATGTTTTAAGGTTTACTTCATGGTGGCTTTTCATGTCTCAGGTTAAGATTATGCCTAGATTTATGACTTTACTATAAATGGGGTGCTCTTTCCGTCTTCTAACTGGTTGTCACTTTTGATTTCTGTATTTTAATTTTAAGTCTTTCACCTTAGTAAGTACTCTTGGTGTTCAATTGATCCCACTGAGTTTTCAGGTATGCAGTTCTATCACTTGCAAATAGGAACAGTTTATGCCTTTCTTTCGCTGACAGTTTGGCTGATAGTGACAGCAGGCTTCTGATACTGTTTCTGTTTCAGTGGGAATGCTGTTTTGCCCCACTAAGTATGGGGAAGCAGCTACTGATGCCAGTTTTAGTGAGTATTTTTCTTGTTTTTGAGAAGACACATGTTAGCATTTGTCTATTCGCTAATGTGTTACCTTAACAGGTTGCTTCATATTGAACCATCCCTTCATTGAGAGCTCCAGAGGAGCTTTGGGCAAAGTGAGCCCAAGGCCAGCCTGAACTGCATAATGAGACTGTTTCAAAAAGAGCCAAAAAACCACCAAAAAAAAAAACAAACAAAACAAAAACAAAACAAACAAACAAAAAAAACATTGAACCATCCTTGCAATCTTGAGAGAAACCCCATTCAGTCATAATGTATCATCTGTTCATATTTTGCTGTATCATTTCTAAATGTTTATGAGTGTGAATATAGTTTGCCTTTTTGGTATAAACTGAAGGTTTTTTAAAAATTGTGGTAAGGTGCATATAACATAAATTTACTTTTTTTGTTTGTTTGTTTTTAGACAGGGTCTTGCTATTCAGTTCAGGCTGGCCTTAAACTCACACTTATCTTCCTGCCTCAGTCTCCCAAGTGCTGGAATTACAGGCATGCACCACCATACCCAGTTGAAATTTACCATTTTTTTTTTTTGTACTGAGGATTGAACTCACAACCTCATGCTTGCCAGGCAGGCGCTTGTGCCACTGAGCTATACCCCTGACCCGAAATTTACCATTTTCAAGTGAATACATGAGTAGTACTTATTTCCACTGTAGATTCTGCCCATTTCACACACACAAAATTTTAACATATTTTCCTCCATTAAAAAAAAAAACACTTTACAAGTGTTTAAATAACAGCAGAATTAACTGCTCTATATGGATTAGTCCTATATGAAATGAGGCCTGGTGATTTCTTTGGAAAACGGGATAGGTTTTCTTTTTAAAACCACTTTCTGTATTC
>RJWT010055506.1:0-10150 GCA_004365215.1 Cuniculus paca
AGGGCACCTGGTGCCAGTTCTTTTTTTGCATGTCACCCTAGCCTGGAGCCAGGGGGCATCCCCCCGGCTGCTAGCACAGGACACTGCCCAACTAGACCCTACACCTGCAAACCCCCAGCAACAGCCGATGTATACTCAAAATTCATTACAACAAAGATGGACGCTTCAGGCTCTCAGTTACACTGTGCACATTTTGAGGGCTGCCACATTGGGATGGTGGGCCCAGAGCATTCCTACCACCCACAGAGTCCTGCTGGACAGAGGCGGTGGAAGGAAGGGCCAATGTTAGTAGAGTAATCATTAGAAAGTGTCACCCAAGCTCTGCATCTCTAGCATCCAGATGAGGGAGGACATGATAAATCATGTCACACATGTCAGAAGCGCCACAGCAGATTCTGAGCTGGAGGGCTGTGATTTGACTCAGTTGAGGACAGAAGGAAACGAGCGCAGAGTCGGTTGCCTTAGCCCTTCCTGGAAGAGCAGCTATCACCAGGTGACCAATTCACACCCACTTCCTCTCCACATCCAGCAGAAAAGGCACTGTTTCCTGCAAACTTTCTGACCGAAAACACTATCCAACCCACAGACAATGGCTAAAGTGACATTCAGCTAACCCTAAGAGGGCAACACTGTAAACACTCGCACGCGCACACACACACACACACACACACACACACATGGCTTTGCATGCATATGATTCACGTGTGTGTTTTCCTAAGGGAAGAATCAGAGCCTGGGTCATGGAGCCATGGAGAATCAAGGTCAGCAGAAAACTGAAGAGACAAATTCCACCTCCCAGAGTCTATTCCAGAAGCCTTGGGAGCAGCCCAGGGGCCAAACATGGTGAGGTTTGGGCCGCATCAATGCTGGACCCCTTCGGCACTGCTGGAATTAGCAAAAGCCAACTGTCATGTTGCCCAGATCTGGCGGGCAGACAGATAGGTGCTGAGAGGGGGCCTGTTTAAGTCTGGCATCCCCAGCATCCATCGCACAGGGACTTCTGTTCATTCTTCTCATTCCTTCGGCAGCAAATATTTGCCAATGGCCTCCCATATGCCAGGCAGCATGCTGCTGGGCATGGGGCCTCTTCGGGGTCTGGCTTCTTCTGGCCACAGGTTCTAAGCTCCATGCAGATGCCTTCTATCACTGTGTACACCTATGGGAGCAGGGAGCACCCCCTCAGTCATTAATAAGGGGTGGTTTTTATTTTCGTCTTTGCTTTTGTTTTTCTGCTTTTGGGGTTTTTTGGGGGGGGTTGTTTTGTTTTGTTTTGTTTTGTTGGTCATGCTAGGAACTGAATTCAGGGCCTCACACATGTGAGGCAAGTGCTCCATCACTGAATTATACCCCCAGCCCATCATAAACCCAACACAAACCCATATCCTGAAGAAATCTCTCACTATTTTACTGGTTAAGAAGGATGAGGTGGATTATGATAGACTAATACAAAAATAAGATTAAGACTAAACCTCTGAAGGATAATACATGTTGCATGATCCCATTTTAGCAACCCAAAACAGGAAGGAAACAAATTTGCATGTCGACTTCAATGACAAGGGCATCCACCACCCTGGGAACGAGAAGTCACCTCTGAATAGCACAGCAGTGTGCTGGCTCTACAGCACTTGCACTTGCTTGGTATGGAAAACAGGCTAAAACTCATATTTCTCAGAATCTTTGGGTATCTGCTTGCTTCTGATCTCTCTTTATGTGGGTTACAAAAGGGGAAGAGAAAGGGTAAAAAACACAAAGGAAGCTGTGCCTAAATCCCATGAGAAAACCAGTGGTACATGCCTATAACCCCCGAACTCAGGAGGCTGAGGCAGGAGGATCACAAGTTCAAGGCCAGTCTGGACTAATGAACTCAAGGCCAGCCTGAACTACACAGTGAGATCCTGTCTCAAAACCAAAAACAAAACAAAACAAAACCCCATGAGATAAAAGTGCTTGGGGGCAAAGGAAATTCGAAGTAAAAACATCATCCCAATTTGCAGGGAAGAATTCTTTGCTCCAATGTGGTATGAAAACATTGCACAGGAGCCTGGTAGGAAAGCACAGTGCCACGCAGTCCCTTCTGAAAGACAGCAGCGCCACAATTTCTGGGAGAAGTGACATAGCGGGGAGACAAGACAAAGCCTCTGTGTAGGGTCAGGTGCCCATGAATATGTCTTCCCCAAACCACATCACTTGACTTCTCCCCTTCTAGATTTCTTTACTCCCCGGAAGAAAACTGGCTGAAGGCAGGGCTTAGAAGACCATCTAATGTCTCATTCAAGTTAAGTGGAGGGCCAGAGGGATGAAGTGACTTGCTCAAGATCCCACTGAGTATAAAAGGTAGAGGGGCCCACTTGAGACACCCACAGAATTCTAGGTCCTGCCTGTCCCACACCTGGTCATCCACAGCCACAGTGCTCAAGGAAACAGCTGTTCCTGTAGCCAGCCCACCTGCAGCACTGCCCATGGGGGCCTGCAGAGGCCACAGTACAGACTGCAGCCAGGTGAATGTGATGTGTGTTAATTTCTGCCTGGAAAGACTTTCTGGTCTCCCACTCATATTCCATTCCCTCCTGATCTTGGTGGGGTTTTTTGGTCCAAACCTCTGGTGCACACATCAAGGATGATTTTCTCAGGGAGCTAAGCTCTGCAGCCTGAACCGCCTTGGAGGAGACTCTCCTCAGGCCATACTTCAGAGGCAGGCAGAGGAGGCCAGCTCTAGAAGTATCCTCGAGGCCTGACCAGCTACCTCAGAAACCCCTCAAGGCTATTCCTGCCTCCCAGACCAGGTTTCCAGGCAGCTCAGTGGGTTCTAGGCCCTTGCTGAAGCTTGACAAGGGGCAGCCCTACCCTGCAAGACCTGGACACTTGAGTCAGGGCTGTCCCACGAAGAGGTTGGCACAGCCTTGGCACTCTTCCCCCTCAGTGGGAGTCAAGCTGTCCTGCTGGCCCTGGAGGTGGGCAGGGGACTCTCTAGCTCCCATGGCAGCGAGCAGGCCAAGGAGAAAATGGCACTGAGCTGGGCGTGGTGGCTCATGCCTGTAATCCCAGCACTCGGGAGACTGAAGCAGGAGGACCGTTGCAAACTGGAGACCAGCCTGGACTACAAAGTGAGCTCAAGGCCAGCCTGAGCTGCATAGTGAGACCCTGTCTCAAAAAAACAAAATAAAAAGGCACTGAGCCTTCAGCCTCAAACATATTTGGCTGGTCGAACACAACAGAGGACATACCCAGGCATCCCGGTCTCTCCTCTGCTTTCCTGATTCCACATGCATGACCCGACACAACTGTGGAAGGAGCAGGCAGGGACAGGGAATGCCACAGGACTCCTAACTATCACCTAACCAAGTACGAGTTTGGGAAAGGTCTATATGTGGCTGTCTGCTCCGGGCACATATGGCACATGAGTCTCTCTCCCCACTGCCTGCGTTACACAGCTGAGCAGAACACCACTTTGTCTTGTAATATTTTAAAGGGCACTCACAGCGTTCACTAAAATTCAGCCTGAACACTTCAGATCAGCAGGGAAGACTGCTTGGAGGGGGTATCATTGGAACCAACACTAGGAAGAGGTTCACTGGTGAGTCAGAAGGACAACAGAGGGGAAGGAGCAAGCGCAGAGGTCAGACCACAGTGAGCAGCAGAGGGAGTGACAAGAAGTCAGAGAGGCTGGTAGGAGCTACAGCACGAGGCACCTGGCAGTGATTCTGAAGGACATGGGAAGCCATAGCAATGACATGATCTGATTAACATTTCTAAATGCTCCCTCTGGATACAGAGTCAGAAATGGGACAAAGGGGGTAAATGACAAAGCAGGGAGACTAGCGAAGGGGCTGCTGGATGGGGGCAAGGATGACTCGGATCATGCTGGGGAGGGATGGGTCCACAGTACATTTCGGGCAGGGCCACAGGGCTTGCAAACATGGTCAAAGCAAAGGAGGAATCAGGGATGGCTCCTGGGTTTGTGGCCTGAGCACCTGGGCGGATAATGCCACCACATGTGGAGGTGGGACGCCAGGGTGGGAAGAAGGAACGGATGTGTCTGTGAAAAGGGGAGAGTAATGGTGATGGCACGTCAGTATTTGAGCTGCCTCATGACTCCAACCGCAGAGGTCATGGTGGCAGGAGGTGTTTCTGCTATCTTGCCCTGATCCTCCATTCCCGGAGCTCTGTATCCCAAGGAATATCCTTCTGTTCCGGGTGCACCTGGCACAACCGGGGTTCTACTGTCTGACCCCTGGATCCAAACGAGTGAGCTGCTCATCGACTACCCAGCTCCGCTGAATCACTCATAACTCTGTGATTTAAACATCGCCTGACTCAGTATCTGCTGTACTTTTCTCTGGAACCCTCAGACTCCTGCCTGCCACCCCAGGGTTCTCCAGGGCCAAAGTAGCCCCTGAAGCCACCCCAACAGCCCCTACCCATGAGTGGAGAGTATGGCCCCTTAGTCTTAGCCCCCAGAAAACACACCCTCGGATCTGCATATGGTCCGTTTGTCCCATACACCTGCAACCTGAGTCACATTCATGTACCTGTGTCACCGCAGGCCTGACGTTGAAGGTGTCCAGCCAGTCACGAAAGCGTGGATAGCTGTTGAGCTCCGGGGTCCTGTCACCAGGGGCCACGCTAAGCTTGCACTGCCGCTGCTTACAGATGTACCGCACCAGCCTCGCCTGCGGGACACACAAGAAGAAAAGGCACATTCAGTGGTGGCGCAAGCACACAGTGGCCCCAAGCGAGTGTGCGATAGGGAGCTTAGGCAGACGTGAGAGTGACGCCATCAGGAGGGGAGCCTGTGGGGCCCCTGTGTTGATGTCTACACAGCCATGAGGCCACATGTGGGGACAGCAAAGAGGAAGGAAAAGCGTCTGGAGGAGCAAGCAAGGGGCCTGGGAGCCACCACAAGTCCCCTACTATATCTGAGGCTGATGACACTGCCTGCCCTCGGGACCACACTCTGCAGAGTAATGGGCAAGACGGGTCAAAACATGGACCAGGTCAAAAGGAAGCAGTGTCACACGGATGGAGTGGGCTGGGGTGCTGGGGAGGGCTTGAGGGCTCAGGAGGGTGGGCCGCCAGGAGGCTGCCAGTCTACAATCAGACCACCTCAATTGGGATCCAATGCCTCAATTGCACCCTGGTTCTCTGGCCCTTGAGAAATTACTTAAGCCCCCGAGAGAGGCTCAGTTTCTTCTTTCAGAAAATGGGGATAAGAATAGAAGCCGGGGTGGGAGTAAAAAGAGATAAAGCACTCAGCACTTGCTGGGCACATGGTGAGTACGCACCGTGCTGGCAGCTGCTGGGCAGGGACGGTGCTAGTAAGAGCCCTAGCCTTCAGCTCCATGGAGGCAGTCAGGGACGTGAGCCCCGAAATGCATGCAAATTCCAAACATGTGAATCTGTGTATCCAAAGCTTTCCAAACACTCTCATATACGGTATGTTTGAACAAGGACAGCCTGACTTGGGTCAGACTGAACTGATAAAAACAAGGGAGATCATTCCAACCAGAGGTAGAGGATACAACTCTACCACCCCAAGAGAACCAAGGAGCTGCCTGGCTTGGCTGAGATCTAGTGACCTAGTGACCAGTAAGAGCTGCTGAGATGGTGACAAAATTCCATTGGCTTCTCATTGGTGACTTTCAAGTAACCCCAAAAGGCAGGCAACCAGCCAGATGTGAAGGTGCATACTCCTAATCCCAGCACTCTGGGAGGGTGATGAGCTTGTCTCAAAAATAAAAAGGTAAAAAAATAGCTGAGGATATAGCTTAGTGTGAAGGCCCTGGGTTCAATCCCCAATACCGGGAGGAAAAAAATTTTTAAATGCAAGTACCATCTTCAAAGTGGCATGGAAACCTGTCCCTTGGTGACAACTTTTTCTCAGACCCTGCTGCTCTCGAGGGTTTTGTGGTCTGTTGCTAATTCATTGCTTGTCCTTTCATCTGTACATAGCTTAGTATACATCTCTAATGAACAAGGATTCTTGTTAACATACTCTCATCTAAAAAAAAAATAATAAATGATCTTAAATTTCAAATAACTAGAAAGCCTCCTAATTTCCAATTAGGACAGAAGTTTACATTCATTTTGGATCACTTTAGTGATTGGTGGAGGCCCAGATCACTGAGAGCAATGCTTTTAAATACACAACTTACAATGACAAAGAAAATCAGTTATATTTAAATACATTTTCCAAAATACTTAAAAGCATGAGAGAGTAATAAAGCTTCTTTATTAAAATATTAAATAATATCTAACAGTAAGTCTAATAACTGTAACTTTGAAGTTGTGACAAGGGTAAACTGCTTTTTCAAATAAAACCATGACTGTAACACGATATGAAAATAGCTGGAATTCCTACTGGTGACCGAGTCACCAGTGTTTACTGACTGTGCCTCACTGCCCACAACCACACTAAACAGCATACTAAATTGTAGGTAAGGTTAATGAAAATAAAGGTGTATTTCTTTTTGTCATCCGTGTCCGTGGACTCCCTGAATTCTATTCGCAAAGCCCAGGTAAAGAATTCCTGTGGTTAGAGAGACCTGAGTATAAAATGTGACCCACAATGACAACAAAACCTGTTGCTACATTGGCCTTCCTGAAATTTCCCCTGGAAACTAATTTGGGCCCATCACTAATCTGACAAGTCCCAACTCAGCCCACTCAGGTCACTGGCCTTCTCTCATGTGGCCCCAAACTAAATCCTGCTACCTTCAAGCAGCCAAGCAAGTAGGGAGCACCACTAGAAAGGAAGCACCGAGTCAGAATCAAAGTAATCCCACTCAGTAGTATGGTCTTCATGTTTGGTGAAAGCACTGATAAAGAAAGGCAAACTAGGGCATCCCTGTGCCAGCCATCCCTTTGCTACCCAGGGCAGACAGTACTAATCAAGCACAGCAGAGGCTCATAGCTCTGAGCAGGCACTGCAAATCAATACTGTTTGGTGAGACTCACAACCCCCAGTCAAACACACTCATCTGTCATTCCTATGAACATCTTCAGGACATAAGGTTCACAAATGTAATGACACAAATGCCACTCCTATTCTGCATACCTAAGTAAGGCTTCCCATGTCCTTCCCAATGTGGCCAAAGGCAAACTCCAAAATCAGGGCCAGACCTCCTGTTCCTGGTTCATCTCCAGTCCACTGGTCCCTTGAGGTATCCTGCCCTCCATCCACATGCTCACCCTTGCTATTCCTCACAAGGTCCTTGCTTAGTTTCCCACCCCTGGGCTTCTAGTCACATTGTGTTTTTGCCCAGAGGGTCCTCCCTTCCACCAGAGACTTGCCAGGCCAAGTCAGGATTTTGCACCCCTCTGCTACTCTATCACAGCCCTGACCACAGTGGGCCTCGCACTCAAGCTAACAGCTCTGAGCAGGTCTCCCCAGCAGACCTGAGCTCCCAGGGATGGGACAACACATACTTTTGAGATGAGAAGATCTGGATTCAAATCTACCACTTACTGGTTGTGTGACCTCCAGGGAGTTAATTCATTTTTCTGAGTTCACTCATCTGCAAAACAGCAATGACTAGCTCATACTGAAATGACGAGCCAGGGCCCCTGGCATACATCAGAGTGGAGACTGTGCCCACCTCATTCATTTTTGTCCTCACAAGCTTTTTACTGCACCTGCATATGACATGTGCTCAAAACCTGGCTGAGGAAGGAAACACATGGGCCTTATTCCACATTCCCCACTGCCAGCCCTTCCCTCCATTCCAAATGGCTCTCAAAGACCAGCTTCAAAGCGCTGGCCAAAGACAGGACCATCAATCAAATAGCCATGCAAACTCAAAACCACTCTTTTCCACATTAACTAAAGAGGCTGGGCTCCTGGCACTGGGCTCTTGGCACCAACAGCAGCAGTAATAAAGGTCGCCCCATCACCAGCATGGGGTTTTATGGGCCATCTCTCTAGAAGTGATTAATAATATATCCACTCTGCACAAGTCTTTGGCAAACGGCCAGCCAACACAAACGGAGCCAACCAGGCTTGGCCTAAGCCAATGTGCCAGCCTTCTCCAGGTCTCCCCTTCCAACCTGCCCAGCCCTCTTTGGCCTCAAGGTGCTGTCCCTGTGCCAGGAAGGCTCTTCCCAAGGATCCCTCAGCCTACACTCAGCTGAGAACCCCTTCTTCCAGGAAGCCTTCCTGAGCCCTCCAGGTACCCACCACACGCCTGACCTAAAGCAGTGGAAAGCAAACACTGGTTGAACAAGTGATGAGCACAGGAGTCTGAGCATTCCAAAAACCAAGATAAATTCCCCAGAAAGGGAGTGAACAGTTTCTTTTCTCGACCCCACCCCACAGTACTGGGGATTAAACTTAGGGCCTCGTGCATGCTAATGAAGTGCTCTACCAGTAAGCCATGTCCCCAGCCCACTTTTCTTTAAAGGCTGTTAGAGATCCCTGCTGAAGAATCCACAGCAGGCCTCAGAGCTTAGAGTGACTCCTCCATACACACTCGTAAGGATGCCTATACTCGGTGGGTGGTACCCCAGTCAAGGAATGGGAAAAGACACCAGTGCACCGTGACCATCTGCTAGTGCAACCTGAGTCTTGGCAGCTGCTATCACCTGTAGACCCCGGCTCTGCTGAGCAGCAGAGCTCCCCTCACTCATGGAGGACAGAGGGAGCGGCGTGCAGTGGCTCCCCATAACAGTAAAACAGAGCCACTCTCACTTTTCGGAAAGTTGTAGCAGTCACAGAAGCATTAAAGGGCTATTTTCCCAGACAAACCACAACGGGGCCTGCCAGGGGCCTGCCAGGGGACCTGTCATTGGTGGTATCATTTTCTCTTACCCACAAAAACCGCAAAATATAAATTTTCCAGAATAGAAAAGCACCTGAGGTTCCAGTGATGGGACCAGCAGGGTGAGGGGAAGTCTTTAGGACTCTGACCCCAAACAAGGGCCTGGGCTGGAACTGAAGCAGCCCCTGCCCCAGTATAGCTTTGCTTCAGGAGTGTGGGCCCCGCCCCTGCCCTGCCCCACAGGCTGGTTACGGAAAGAAGAGAAGGGCTTCAAGGCAGCCCAGACACATGCTGCCAGGCGTGCTGTAAACAGCAGCCACTCACTAAGTGTCCTGAGCTGAAAGAACCAGGCTCTGGACCAGCTCTGATATTTAAGAATTTAAGATCAAGGACCTTAGAGAAGCCCCCTTGGCTTCAATCTCCCCACCTGTAAAGAGAGTCACTCGACAGAAGCTGGGGCCAAGGGAGTTGCTCCATATAAAAGTGCTTGGAAGGAACCAGAAAAAGACTGACCCCACAATGTTGCGCCTGGACGTAATTGTTATTTAGACCAGCCCTAGCCAAGAGGCAGCACAGCTCCATGAGGAAGGATTGGAGCTCTGGAGACCACAGACTAGCCTAGCAGCCCCTTGCCATATTCACCTGGAGGGTGAACACTGGCAAGGGATTCACCTATCAGCCTCAGCTTTTCCATCTGTAAAATAGGGTTGGTCTATCTAAAGGGCTATTGTGAAGATTTACATGATAAAATGTTTGCAAAATGTTCAGCAAAATGCCTGGATCCATGGAAACTCACTCAGCAAAAGCTGTGCTAAGTGTCCTTATCAAGCTGTTATCAGGTTCTCTCTTATCACCTCTGAGGCAGGATGGACAATGTGGCTGAGATCACACCCATCTCTCAGATGGGGCTAAAGAAGACCCTACAGCCCAGTGTTGGCTGTAAGGATGATGCTGATGAACTCACTGCTCAAGTTCCTTATAGCAGGAGGGCTGAGACCTGGACTCCCCTGCATGACTCTGGAGAACCTGAGCCTTGCTCTTCTCAGGACCCTTGCATCTACACTCAGCATCAGAGGACAAGATCAGAATGCAGGGGCACTGACTCTAGGACTGCTGCTTCCCTGGACGAACACCTATACCCTAACCTGCCTCCCCATACCTGGTGCCCACAGATCCTTAATCCGTCCTCCACACAGATGCCACAGGCAATCAGAGGCCTGGCTGATATGGGAGGCCACAGAAACTTCTGTCCCTTGGGGGTTGCCACAGGGAAACTGGAGCAGTGGCTCCACCCAGGACACCAGTACTTAGTGGTTATAAGGGAGAAGAGAATATATCGCACACCCCACAGTACTTCTAGGGACTCAAGTCTGCAAGGGTTTAGTCCAACATTCAGA
>RJWT010055507.1:0-10147 GCA_004365215.1 Cuniculus paca
GAGTAGTTCTACCAGTTTCTGTCAACTTGCTGGTAGGTAATTTTTCATGTTAACTTGTCACAATTTATAACATGCACAGCTCAATTAACTTAAAGAAAATTGGATAATGTCGATCAATAGAACAAATATGAATGCATACTAAATTCTGAATTTTTCATCTTTAGAAAATTCTTGCTGATATCATGCTGTTATGGTATAGGTTAAGACCTATCCCCAAAAGTCTCACATACTCAGAAACAAGATTTTCAACTCTAACAACTGACTTACTGTTAGGAGGTGTGGCATTTTCAGAAGGGGCAGGTCACTGGGAGTCTGACCTGGAAGTGTATATCTTCCTTCCTGGCCATTCCCTGTGCTGTTTCCTGGTTGCCATTATATAAGCAGCTTTCCTCTGAAGTGTCCCTCTACCATGCCCTTTCTACTTGGGAGCCAGACACCAATAGGCTGTAATCATGATCTAAAATAAACCTCTCTTCTTTTAAATTCTGCGTGTTGGGTATTGGTTCAAGGGATGAGAAAAGTGACTAAGGCACATGTATTTCACTATGTAGTAGTGAAGACAAATACTAACAGACAGAAAATAGGAACTGTCCAATAAGAGACTTAAAAAAAACTTCAGCAAACCTATCTCCTGTCTTGAAGTTTTCAAATTAATCTCTTTAATCTACCTAGACAATTTAAATTAATCTCTTTCAATGTCTTTTTAAATCCTATATTGAAATAGCTATAGCTTTCTTCTAGAAACTTTACTTCAATATCTCTATGTTCTTACTTCCTTAATTCAAGACTTTTCTCTACCTCACATAGGTTTACACAAATTTCTTTATCTTTTATTCTTGTCACTACACTGTACCATCTTCAGTGTGTTTTCCATCATTTGGAAAGAATCTAATGGTGGCTATAAGGTGCATTAGTTGGCATAGCCCTGGTGCTGCTGACATTGCCTATTTCTGTTTAACTGGATGAATGATGTTGCTGAGAACCCATTTCACTCAATATACAATCATGTAGCACATTTCCTTATTAGGCTAGTGAAGCTTTACAACACATACTCTTTCTCTTCCCAGGGCTCCAAACTGTCTTATTCTCAACCGATCTCCTTAATTTCACTGTACTCTATCTACACTGGCTTTCTTGCCAGTCTTTAGTAGATCTATTGTGTTTCTGCTATCGCTTTTCATATTCTCTTTTAATAACGAGATGGCTTACTTCATTATCTTCTGCTCTCAGTTGAAATGTCTCCTCAGAAAGACTTGCTCAGATGATCCTGTGTTAAGGATCGCTTCTTGCTCCCCTCTTTGTATTATACTCCACTTCACTTTTTTATTCTCAACTGTTATCAACACAGGCTATATTGTGCCTATTATGTGTTTTTGCCTCCTTTCTGTGAGGACAGAACTTGTGTACCACTTCTCCCTTGAGCCTATAAAAATTTGGTCATATATTAATTGTTCAGTGGATGTTTAGCAGATGAGCAAATTGCTGAATTGTTTGGGCACTGATGGTGCAAATGAGCTCAAAGGTATTATTATGATGAATTATTAGGATTCTAGGAATATCAATGTGAATGTGTTACTTAGGGTATGAAATTAATCATTAGGATACCTAATGTTAAAATGACCAATACTAGTTGATGCTCTGTAGTTGGAGACTAAGGTGAAGAATGGAGTAATACTGAATATGGTTGCTTTATTTTTAAAACTTTAATTTCTTTACAATGTGAATTATTTTGACTTTTTTTAGTTTAAGACTCTCAAGATTCAATATGTACTTTTTATTCTCTTACAATCATGACCCACTTGCAAAAATACAAGATATAAGAGAAGTCAAAGAGTTTACTTAAAATATCTAAAAGGATCTATGTTATAAAAGGAGACTATAAATTCTAAGGGAAACAAAATACATAATTACTATATGAAGGATCTATCATACTATCATAAAATACAGTAGGAATTAGAACAAATGAAAACAGAAATTCATGTTAAATTGATGAAGTAATTTTGAATTTTCCACTACAAGACTTTGGCAAAGAAATTGAATTCTTGGCACAGATACATCTAATTCACTTTTTGAATGCTTTCCTTGTTAAGGATTTGGGATTATTTAATAATATCTCAATTATTTAAGATTATCCTGAACATAATCTTGTTATATATATTACACACACATGAAAAATTTACGCAGAAATATAAATTATGATTCATGAAATCAGAACATCAGAAACTTGAAGACAGGTTGTAGTCTTAGTACAAAGATAATAAATCAATTTAGTAGATGAGACATGGCATTCCATTTCATGGAAATGTTTAGAATGAATCCTTGGGCTTGACAACTTGTTGAAATAGCTGGGGAACAATAGAGTTAATATTTGGTTTTGAAGCTCCTCATTCTAGGAACCTAAGGTCGATAAGTAAAAGCATGACACCACATAAAAATGTCAGTCAGTGAAAACTAGATCTGAAATAGCCATTTATTTTGACATATATTGGAAACTAAAGAGGAACACTTGTTTGTTCAGTGTGCAACACTTTATTGAATGATGTCAAACAGTGTAATATCAGAGGCGAATGCCAGCAAACCTCTTGACAGACTTTTGATTATCAGGGAAAGAATTCGAGTACATTTATAGTACATAGTATATCTTCTATAAAGAAGATCCAGGCTGACCAGAAACTAAATGATATCGTGTAGCGGGTGGCAATACAGAACAATTACTGTGACACGTTGAGCATTTGATCTCACAACAAAAGTTTTGGATGAAAATTTAACTTATTGGTTAAGCAAAACTATGTTTTCCTACCTCCTATATCTCTCAAAATGAAAGGAGTATTGAAGATTTGTCAATGGGAGCATGTGGCTGATAGTCAGAGGAAGTCACAAACAAAAGGCTGTCTCATATAGTTGATAATAGTTTAATTCGTGAACATTCATTCTGAGTTGACATATTGGTCATATTGTATACAATTAGTTGTGTGTGAGTTTCAATTTGTGCTTATCTGGAATGCTGTTGTCTCTCTGAAGTAAACTGATTGACCTATTTATCAACTAAGTGTAGGAAGGCCATTGTGCTTTATGACCTCTGCAGTTATGTCCATCCATGCTAATGAACCATGAAGAAGATTTTAAAAACCCATTAAAGTAGTAGTGCAGTGGCTACCTGAATGACAACTACTCTTCTGTAGTAAATGACCATGACTTCAAATATTGAAAATGCTTTTGTGGTATACAGGCCCAAATAGCTTTAGGGTATATTTTGACCTGTCATAAACAACCACCTTAATATTCAAAGCTCAGTATTTTATAAATTAATTTTACCAAATAGGTAGAACTGTATGTTTTTTGAGCTATATATTGTCCAGTACAAGCTCATTCATTTTACAAAATTAAAGCTCAGGCAGTGTAGGTGAGCACCTGAGGTGGGACAAATTTAAGCTACATCTTATTGTTTTCCTTACCCATTTTCTCTTGGGTGTCGAAGTAAGTTGGAGACCACCATTCTCCCTTTGCATTCTTGGATCACCACATCTGAGATTTCCTTCTTCCATGAGATATTCTACTATGACTTCATGATCTTTAGTGAAATGTTCAGGGTCAGAGAGTCTAGTGATAAAGGAAATCTTGTTCCTGTGTTCCTAGCCAGACTATTTTCTATCTCATATGAGCTCTTTAGCAGGATAAAAGTAATTCATGGCTCTGTGGTTCTCATGGAAGATTCACCTGGTTCATTCTCACTTTTAACCTAGTAGACACATTTTTCAGATAACTCTTTTCTCATTTGCACAAAAGGAATGTGTACTCATTTTGAGCAATTCAGAAAGCATAAAACACAAAGCCTAAGAAATAACTTTGGGGTAATTTCCCAGACTGTGACCACTCCCCCAATCTCTAGAGTGGTGTTAACACTTACACTCCTAATTTGTCACCTAGTTCCCTTGTTCATCATTTAGTGAAAGAAGCTTGGTATGTAAACTACTGAGATACTGTCATTATTTTTTGCAATCACAAATTCAGCATTTCCTCTTTGTTTAAAGTGAGAATTTGTGAACTGAGTGTTATTAGATGTTTAACATCTGCAATTTATACATGGAAGCAAAGAAAGGGAGTCTAGGCAGAAGAATAAAATAGATCTTTAGAGAACCAGAAAAGATTAACTGGGACATTTTGAGGATACAGAAAGATTCCAAGAATAGAAATGCCCTGTTTCTCAAGAGCTTTCCATTGCCCCATTCTCATCCCTCATGAGGCCCAATTATTTTTAGAAGCTCCTAGATTCTAAGGATAAATTTACCTTTATGCTTATGCTCACTCCTGTAGGTTTCCATTCCTCACAATCTGTCAGGAATAACAGCATATGTGTTTTTCCTTCTACTTTCATACTACAGTCAACCTTAAACACATCTGACACCAGATGTATGAGGATTTTCTCCCACATGGCAAACAAGCAAGTCTGAAGACATCAACTGAGTGTCCTCCAATCCAATGCAGTTCTCATACTATTTCCTGAAGACAGTGTCAATTCCCTCAGGTTGAGACTCAGTTTCCACCACCCCTCTACACTCCTTTAAATGCTGGTCACAAGCCCCTGTGTGGTTTTCTGCATGTTATGAATGTTTAGCTTCTGGCTGACTGGCTTTAAACTGAGGCTTCCACGACCACCTCCTCAGGTTCCATTAGTTGCTTGAGCACCTGACAGAATTTAGGAAAACACTTATGTACATTTACCAGTTTTTATAAATGACATCACAAAGGATACAGATGAAGTTATATGTGGGCTGAGGTACGGCAGAACCGTGCAGAGTTTCCACAGTCTCCTTGGTTTTTAACTGTCTGGAAGCTCCCAGAACACAATTGTTTTGTGGATTTAAAAAATTAGTTACTATTTTATTCATTTACATTTGTGGGGTACAGTATCATAATTCACTACATGTAGCAGTTAGGATTCTGTGGAGGAACAGAACCATTATACATATATAATGTCATATATAATCAGTAAATTTGTTAGGGGATTTATTTGGCAAAAGATTTCTCACATTAGAAGTGGGAGGGAGAGTTCATGATGGTCATCTGAATACTGGAGAGTCAGAGGATCCAGTAGCTGCTCACTTCAAGAAGAGGAAGCCATAGAACCAGAGTGATCAAGAGAGTAATACCAGTCTGAGACCACAGGCCTAGAACCAACCTGGAGTGTCACTAATGTAAGTCTGTACTGAAGGCTGAAGAAACTGGAATCTGATGTCCACAAGCCTTTAATAATAGTGAAAGTTGTCCTGGCTCAAGCGGAATGGAGTGCTTCAAACTTAGGCCAACTTCCTTCTTTCCCTTTTATACTATAATAGTGGGGGGGTGGGTTTTCCTCCATGTTGCTAACCTACATGCCCTTTATCTCTAGAAAGATTCCCACAGACACACTCAGAGTGTGCTTTCCTAATTTGCTGAGCTCCTCTTAATTCAGTCTAGTTGACATATCACAATTAAGGTCACACATATACAATATGCAATGGTCAAATCAGGGATTTTATGAAGACTTCATTATATAGGCAGAATTGCAAACAGACTGTATGGGGAAACCCTGGAATGGCTTTCTGTGCAGATCCATTAGCATTCCTTCCTGCAGATTGTGGGACAGGACTCCTCCTGAAACAGGCACTCTGTCATCATCCATAAGGCAAGGTAGGCCAGAGAAAGGTGAGAAGGATTAGAGTTTCCATGACTCACTGTGGGGAACCAAAATTTTGTTTTTATGAATGTTTTAAGGAAGGAGTTATGAGCCATAAGCCATGGATGAAAATGAAATATACAACATCACGTGTTCACAACCTTTGCGAAGATATTCCCATAATCCCTTTGTTTAATGATAACCAGACATCTCTCTGTGTATACATATTAAAATAGGATTATAAGGGCTTATCATGTTTAGTGTTCCACTTTGTTTGTTTTGTATATTATGGATATTTTCCATGTTATTAAATATTTCTATATAAAAACATTTTTAATGACTTCAAAGTCTTCCAGTGTACAATGAAGCAGTAACAGATTTATTTTGTTCTCAGACATTTAGTTGATTTTAATATTAAAAATTAAAAATTTATTTTAGTATTCCCAATTACATTGAAATGAAAATTCCTAGAATGCTTTGATTGCTTTCAACCATTTAGGGAATATTTTCAAATTCAAATGATACAGGAGCTTTTTATTGTTTTATAATGTGCTGCCTGATTACCTTAGAAAAGTTGTACCAATTTACACTCTCAATAGCTCTGTTTTTCTTTAAGCACAAGGGACCGTAAATGGGACAAGTCAGTAATACATCAAGTTCTAAATATGTGAAGGTGATTCACTTGCAACTTCGGATTAAAAAGAAAAAAACTCAATATCAGACTTGTGATAATGTGATATAACCAAAATGTATCTATTGATAGGATGAAGGCGGGCAGTAGAAAATAGATTTTAGCTTAATGCAGATAGTTTCAGAGCTGAAACCCAACTCAAAAAGTTGGCACTATGTCTCACATCCTTGATCCAAAATTACAGTTAATTATGTACACCTTAAAAAGACACTGTGGAGATTACATGAAAATAAAGCAATATACCTAATAGAAAGGCTCACCAATTATCAAGGTAAAATTTTATGAAATACTTTTGAGTATTTTATTGATAGGTATTTTTTTAATGAAGGGACCTAAATCTTTTCTTAAAATATCTTATTCTTTAGACCTCTACTGATTAAATTTTAGCTTTATTTCAGCATACCTTTATTTAATTAAACATGATGATTTTGCTAAGAATAAAAAATGAAGTAGCTTAATACAGACTCTCTCCAGAGAATCACTGAGACTTCAATGGAAATGGAGGACTTAGGTTAGCTGGTTAACGTCTGATCTCAAGTGAAGAATTTTTATGCACTTACTCTCTGAACAGTGTCAAGAATTCACTTCATTAAAATTATGTTAATTATGAAGCATACCTACAAGTTTCTGGTGGTTTCACTGCATTAGACACTTTATTTTATAATAATTTTGTTGTTTTGTCCAAATGTCTGGGTTCCATGGTAATGAAATATTACAAAACACCATAGCATTCAACTTTTAAGGGTTATATCTCAGGTGGCAGAAACACAAGAATTTTTTAGAAGTTTTAGAAAAAAAATATATATATATTTACTGGTTTACAGGGGCATCCCTTGATAATGTGATATGTTGATTTTTTTTTTTTTACACCAAAGTTCAATGACCCACTCTTGAGCAGAGTGAAAGAGGAGTTGTTCCCAAGAGAACTGCCTGGGTACAAGAAAGCTGCATCCATGCTGGGAGGAAAATCAGCAGGTGTCTATTGCATCTCAGTCCACTAGGCCATTGATCCACATGAGCTACTAAGAACTTTTCCACATCCTTTGTTTCTGTCCATTCTCAAGGAATAAATCAAGTTCTACTTCTTACCTCCTCAATTATTTATGAATATGATCATCATCACATTTTCCTTTGACTACTGCAACAGACTCCTCTCTGATCTCCTTTCCTATAACCACTCTTACCTCCATCTTGTCTGTTTTCCATAATACAGGCAGAATCATGTTTTTGAAAATCATATTCAAGTAGATACTTTCCCCACTTAGCTTAGAATCCTCTGTTTTTCTATTACTTACAAAACATAATTCCAAACTCTATCCAAAAACCTATAGGGTGTTAGAGTTTGTGTCAAGATGTACCCTACCCCCAGCCTCATATGGTCATAGGGAGTACTTTTCAGAGGTGGCAGGATCTAGAGTGTGCAATGCTGGGATTGAGGGGGTTCGATTACAAAATTAGTCCACTGATTGGTTTGGCGTAGTTCTGGGTGCAAGTGCTACCTGTCCATACACTAGATAGAATATTAAGGGACAGAAAGAAGCTGCTATTACAACTTTTCCCTTGTTGCTTCCTGCTTGCTGCCTTCTTCCTGCTATGAACTGCTTCTCCTCTGCAACGCCCCTCTGCCATGCCACCCTGCCTTGGAGCCAGCCAACTGTGAACTGAAACCTCTATAAACTGTGAGCCAAATAAACTCTACCTCCTTTAACTTTGGGTGTTGAGTATTTTGTCTCAGCAACAAGAAAAGTAACTGAGACAGATGACTTGATCCCTTCTTGTATCGGACAACTTTTCTGCACTTGTTATTCCATTTCCTTCCGTGTTGTGTTTCTCTTCCTGTGACATAACTCTCCATCTTCATACTGTCATAAGAAGATCACTCATATCATTTCTGTGTCATTTTTATTATGTATATGTTTATAATGGCAAAATTCATAGTAGCTAAATCTTATTGAAATCAGCCTTTATGTCCATAATCAGATGAACAGATAAAAGAAAATATGATATTTATACACAACGGAGAATTACTCTGCCTAAAGAAGAATAAACTTCAGACATTGGCAGAAAAATGAGTGCACCTTGAGAACATAATGTTGAAATAAATCAAATATGCAGATTAAATATTGCAAAGTCTCCTTATATGAAAAACTGAAAATATAAATAAACAACAACTGTATATATGAAAAATGTAAATAGATTTTTGGCAAATGGGAGAGGGACCAAGAGATGGAGGAGGAAAATGGAAGAAAACATAAGAAGAATTCAGATGTAGTATGCACAGGTACCAACTCTCCCTGAGGAAAGCAAACACTATGTACTAAAAGCATGTACCAATAATGATTGAAAAAAACCTTCAGAACACTGGGTTATTAATTATTGCCTCTTTTTCACAGAAGGAAAGTAAGGCAGACTACAGGAAATATAGGTATATGGGGAAGCCAAGATTATATGCCAGAAAATCAATACTCAATCTACATTCTTAACTAATCTACCATACTACTTGGAATTTGTCAAGTAATGAGTATCATACAAAAAATTGTAAAATAATAGTGATAATTGATGTAGGAATACAGTTGTACCTCAGTTCACAAACCAAATTATTTCCATGATTCTGGAGAAGATGGCTATCATCCTGTTTGTCACACAATGCAGAGCTCACAAATAGATTCAAAATTTTGCTCAAGATTTCTGTTTGTGAACCAGATTGTTCTTGAACAGAAATGTTTATGATCTGAGGTGTTACTGAATTATCTATTTTGTTCTCTAATTATCAGTACATTGGAAGGATAATTCTGGGAGGATAATATCTACTCAGTGTATCTTTTGGTAAATAATAAGTAATTCAGCACAATGTTTCTCAAGTGGTCCCCTGAATTTCCTCTTTGAGAAGTTTATATCCATTTAAAATAGATATTGGACAGTAAAGCAGGGAGTGTTGTCTATGGGCCTCAATGAAAATACTTAGGAATATCAGCCAGCTGCCCCTTATCATCCAGACCCTGAACTTCTTCATCTTTCTCATATCCTCTCCTTCCTAAAGCAATTCAGTCTTCTGGATGGAAGGTAGAGGCAGATGGCTACCTTAACACTGAACATTCCAACAATTTCCTTATCTAAAATACAATTTTATTATTTCGTTATTATTTATTATATGCATGTGGTAATTCCCTTTCCTCATAGATTTTTAATGTGTATTTTGAAGTGCAGTTAATGATTAATTTTCCAAAGTTTTATTGACCAGTGAAAAATAGTACTGTAGGATTGTTGAGTGAGCTGAAATAAAAATTGTTCTGCAGAACTGAGTTCTTCCCTGTGAAAGAAAAGAAACCCAATAATGAAAATAACAGCTTTTGAAAATTAACAGTTTTATGCATGCACTTTGTGTAAAAGGTGTGCTAAGCATTTCATAGGCATTGTTTCATTTAATTGTTGTAGCAACTAATGCACAGGTACTTTTATTATCTCTTGTGGAAGAGGTAGTTAAGGGTTAAAGTGGCTGATTGTTTATTGAAAGTCAATATTAAGTGAAGAAGGCACAATTTGAACCAGAGCAGAACTGAAATCTTAACAATTACATTTCACAACAATCTGCCAATATTGAGCATTTCATTTTTCTTGTCACTGTCATTAAATACACAATTTTAAACTCATAAAAAAATCAAAAGTGGCCATTATGATTTGTGAATAGATGTCCCTCTCAAAACCTCATGCAGTCTTGGGGGTGAGCTTCTAGAGTTTGTGATGGCCCAATGGTGAGATTAGGGTGTTAGTGCTACACTTCCTTGGGACAGGTAGCCTGC
>RJWT010055508.1:0-10147 GCA_004365215.1 Cuniculus paca
GGTCCCTTTTATCTATCTTTTATTGCTGTTTATTTCCCTTATGATTCCTTCCTCCCATCTTCCCTCCCTCCCTCGTTCCTTCCAATATACATTCCTGCTTATTCCCTTAACCAGTCTTCTATTAGAATATTCCTTTTACTTTTCATTGGTAAAAGCTCCTTAAATATCTAAATTTTTTAATCTATTGTATATAATCAACGTTGAATATATTTTTCCCATTTCTCAGGTGCTTTTTAATTTCATTTAGAAGTCTTTTATTATGTTTGAGATTCATAAACATTAAAGTTATGTAATCAAATTATTAGTCTCTTTTTGATTTACATTCTTGGTGTCATGCTTAATAAATCTTTAATTCCATCATTATGCAAATTATCTTTGTTTTCCTTCCAGTCCTTTGAAGAGTCAATATTTTACATTTATTGATTTTAAAATAGGTTTTAATTTTATTTAAGTACTATGGTTAAAAATGTCAAATTGTACTATAACATTTGCGATGGAGGGAAAACAGCAATTCCTATCTTATTCCCCACAGGCAAATATTTTGCACTCTTAAATATCATGTTTATTTAACTATTATTTGATGTTATCAATTTTGAGTATTCTTGATTCCCTAACTTGATAGATTAAGCCTTTTATACTCCCCCTCCTTTTGCACATGCCTTCACACATACACTCAATTAAGGCACAATCTGTGTGTAATTACAATTACATATTGTTTGAGTTCTGACTTACTTATGCAGTGCTTTACTTTTCTTGTGGGATTTCTATGTGACAACTGAAATTTCTTCTCAAGTACTCAAATATATCTTTAAGATCTGATTTCAATGCTCTTTATCCATACTTTTTTCCACAGGTCTAAATTAATTCAAAGATAAGTCTTATCAGTTACACTCACCCTTCCTGGGAACTGTATTTAATTTAATTCATCGTTTTCAGGGAGGAACATAGTAGAGCAGACCCATTATGGAAGCAGATAGAAAAGCTTCTGGAGCTGTTGGGTTAAGCCATGTCTTTGTGCCTCTGCCTTTCTCGACATGTATTATGTTGGCTCTGCACTTGCCTCTGCGTTGTTGCTCCCTCTGTATCCTGCAATACGTCTCCCTTGACAGCATGCTTAGTATGCTTATAAGACATTTGGCCCTTTGGTGACTGTGCTTCTTGGTTGTGATGTGACAGGCTAGGGTGATCCATCACCCCACAGTAATAATGTTGGTGAGCCCAAACTCTTTGGCAGAGTGTGAATAATGTTGATATCAATGCCTTTTTCAGTTGCTGAGATGGAAAGAGTTGACCTACTTGTTGCTTAAGTGTCGGCTTTGGCACATTGAATGGTTGGAGGCTAAATCATATTACCTCTCTGTGTTCCTAGGAGGAGCCCAGATTGGCAATGTTTGTGATTCCGCTTATGTCCAAAGCCTCTCTGAACTCTGCATTTGTGACTCACAGACAGAAAGAAAGAAAGATGATTGTTACACTTTCAAGGGCACAGGCAATTGTCCTTTGTTCTGTTATGAGAGAAATGATTTAATATATAATTGTAGGAATTAGAAAAAATGTGGGGGAGGATATCTATTCACAAGTAAACCTATGTAGTTAGAGGACCAAAGCTAGATAGTCTTTCCTGTTTCTTCCATTGTACTCAGTATCTGTGTTACTCCATCATCGCTGGAAAAGTCTGGAAAGGTGCTGATCGAGGGCACAGTTTGGAAGGCTCAGTGTGCCTGCAGTGTCCATGATCCCCCTGCAGCCTAGGCCATTGTTGTCTAGAATTTCTTGGTTTAGACGACAGCATCAGGAATAGAATAACCAGTGTGAATGGAATCATGTGAAAACCAATTAAGGAGATTGGCAAAGTGCAGTCAGGTAATGAGTCTGTAGGTTTTGGTCTCATATCTGATGGTGGAAGTACTACCATGGGTTTTAGAAGGGGAGGGCTAAGCCAGTGAGAGCTGTACCATAGAGATGTGCACTTTAAAATGTTGTGGGAGGGATGACAGAGAAGAGAGAAAGGAAAGTAAAAACAATTAAGATGTGTTATGTACATGTATCAGTTCCCCATGATGAATGTAATCATTATGTACTGCAAATGTAATAATAAAGAATAAAAAATTAAGCAATTAAAAAACAGAAAAAAATGTGGCATCAAGAAGTTTGGAAGAGAGTTGGGAGCGAATCTCAGGCTAAAGCTGAGCCAGAGCAGGAAAAGCTATAAGATGTGATTAAAATATATAATGAACATTAAATTTAAATATTTATTACAGTAAAGACACATTTCCATCAATCTCCCTCAAAATACTCTCCCACCCTTATACATTTATCTCATGGCTCTTGCTACTTTCTGAAGCAGTTCTGGAGGTCCTTTCTTTGTGAATGCCTTTATGAGGAGTTGAAAAGTATGGCAAATGATGTGAATACCATCCAACAGAAAGGGAGGCATTTGAAACATTACACTGTGTCTTTACTTGTCTTGTTTGCTGTATCTGGTACCCTGCAACTTCCTCAAAGTGAAAATAAGCATCAAAAGTTAGGGTTTTCAATCAATTCAGGACATCAAGGCAGCCACGACAGTACAACCAGACACTCACAAGAGGACTTCCAGAACTGCTTCAGAAAGTGGCAAGAATGAGCGAATAAGTGAGTTTAGAGCAAGGGAGAGTATTTTGAGGGGGCGCCAATGGTAATCTGTCATTTACTGTAATAGTTAAAAAATTTAAACATTCACTGTACTTTTCAGCTTCACCGTATAGAATAAGGAAGGTAAAACCAGAAGAAGGTAGCAGCAAGGCTTTAGCAAATGATCAACACAAAATAGACCTTTGTTGAGAGACAGAGGAAGACTCAGAGTACTTCAGTGTTTTCTCTTGTAGCCACAGGAAGCCAGTGAAATGGTGCTCTTTTCTGCATTCTCTTTTAGCTCCTTTCCAGGCAGTATGTTTTGTATCTTGAGGACATAAGATCAAACAGTTCATATACTCAAGAAGACTTGGGATGAAGTTGGGGAGCCCTAAAATGTGACTTTTGTCATAATATGATACTTAAAACTCTGGGTAATTGGATGTAAACATTAACACATCATTTAAACATCTGAGTGTCTTGCTCGTTAATGCTTTTGTTTTAGGAGGTCAATGGATATTATCAAGGGAAACCTAGATGGAATTTCAAAACCAGCCTCAAGTTCAAGAACACGTCCCGGGAGTAGGAGTTCAAGTGTTTCTTTAGAGGTGCTCTCACCAGAACCAGGGTCCTGCAAGGTAATTTGCTGCTTAGAAATGAATTGACTGCCTCCTTCTAGGTTCTTGGTTGATGAAACCAGGGTGATCATTAATATCCATTGTAAGTTTCCTCTTTAGAGAGTGTGTTCAGGGATCATTTACTGGTTCTTGGATTTTACTCTAGATTGTTTAATCATGAAAGTACTCTTAACTCCTATCTCCCTTTTACCCCTTTCTTTCTTATTTTGGAGTGTGGTTTATCTTTTCCTTCATAAGGAAGGTTTTATTTCGATATGTTTCTCTTTTTTTTTGCGGCACCGGGGATTGAACTCATGATATTGCGCTTGCCGGCCAGGCGCTTAACCCGCTGAGCTAGATCCCCAGCCCTTTTATTTCAGTATGTACCCTTACTATGAAAAAGCTTCAGTATTTAAAAAAGTGGTTTGAGGCTGTGTGGTATATACTTCATAGGTGGATTACCTGGTCATGACTTCCTTTTCTGGACTAGTTATCTGTTTTTCTTTTCTTAAACTATTTAATCTTGATTTTAAAAAAAGAATCAGTTTCCTCATGTGTGATACAGTATAATTTGTTTCTTTTCAAGTTTCAGGAAAAGGTTTTTGAAACTTATGTTAAAAAAAAACTCCGCAAATTAATGAATTCATACTAATTTTTAAAAATTTATAGACTAGATTTTGCATTATAAAATTGTTAGAGATTTTGTCTCTCATGATTCAATGTAAGAAATAGCACTGTAGGCATTCCTAGCAGAAAGGGGTTGGATACAAGAATCCAGTTTCTCCAAACCAACAGAAAGTCAGCAAGAAAGGGAATCTGGGGATGGGGCCTCCAGGTCACACCAGTGGGACTATAACTCAAAGATTAGAAAGCTACTCCTGCTGCTTCTGGCACTGCCCAAACCTTTCAGGACCAGAGTTGGTGACTGGACATGCAGAGATGGCCACTTTTAATATATTTTTCCAGCTTCCTATCAGGAGTTTACACATCACTCTTGCTTTCAATCTTGGGGAGCTTGGTTCTGCTAGGTTTCTGTCTTGGGCCAGGCAGAGAGATACTTGCCCCTGGGAGCTGCATTCCTAGCAGTTCATTTCTCAGCATGACTGGTCTTCTGCCCCAGGATTTGCAAGAAGACTGCACATTGCTGTGGTGGAGAGTGAGCCTGTGGGCAGAGTAGCACAGGGAACCTCCAAGGTAGAGCTGGAGGGGCTGAGCAGAGGGATCCCTCGTGGAGAAGGGCCAGGGGCTCCTTTGGGAATTCATCTCTCCATTGGGCCGTGTTCTCGTCTGTGTGGGTCTCACTGCCGTGTGATGACCTGAGTACCCTATGACCCTTGTTTTCCCCTGATCCAGCCATAATTGTCTTTTCTATTTCCTCTCTTAGGAAAGCACAACTATGCCAAACTGGGTTTTTTCAAAATGAACGTCGCGAAAATGTAAAGAGAAATGAAAATAAAAATAACTAAAGCACATAATTCTGATTAGTAGACTTTCATTAGAAGGATATCATAACTCAAATCATCACCTTCCAGCTGTTTAGGAGTCACATGTGGACAGGCTAGCTCGAGATCTTGGACTGTCTGTATGGGTGTAAACTCCGAATGGGGTCCATCATTGGTCATCCCCAGAGCCTGGCAGACTGATTGCAAAACTGCTAGAGATGCTGAAGAATGGCACATATTTGGTGTAATTGTTATTGGAGTTAATTGTGTATTTAAATTACATTTAATTAAAATTTGTATTTCTAGGTACTTTAATGCAAGTGTGTGTATTCATATCTGTCTCCACATATGCTTCCATTAGTGTTAAATATTCTGAAATGTGAAGGTTTAAGAAAACACATTATTTTTTGGAACCTGATTTGGAAATTATTTTTAGGTTGAAACTGCAAGCAAGTTAAATTCTAGTAAAGAGGACCACTCAGAAAGCAGCAATCCAGAGGGAAGAAGAGACAGTAAGGATTCTGGGAAAATAAAACTGGTCAAAGAGGGATCAGATGAAGATCTGGACTTGGTTCATCATCAGATAATCCCTGAGCATTCAGGTAGGATAATCACAAGGTGATCAGTAATGTAAGATGTTACATTCAAAATATTAGAATTATATATGCTTTTAAATAGCTGAGTAGAAATAATAAACCCCAAACTGTACTTTTGTGAGAAATCACCCATTCTTACACTATTAAGAGCCTTTAAGTACATTTAAAGATGTAATAAAACACATCATTTAATAAAATTATTATTGTGATAATTTTACATTAATCAATTAGGGAGAGATTATAGTCTATAGCATGATGTCTAAAATTGCACAATAAAATGTACTTATCATTTATAAATGCTTTTTTAGAGGTAATATCACCAAAATGAATAACACATAGATTCTACCTTTTTTCCAAAAGCTACCTTTTTCTCAAAACTATTAAATGAATTCCAGTAAGATTGAATTAGAAGGGTAGCTCTCCCACTTCATTTGCAGAGCTGTGGGTATGATGGTGGCTTTCAGATTCTTGCAGGGGCTCCATTTGCTTAAGAACACTGAGATTCTGTTTGCCTTCTTGCCCACTGCTTTGACATTTGTACCAAGGGTACAAAGGTAACAGTGGGCAGAACTGCTGGTGCTTTAGCACAGGCAAGATAGTGGCACCAAATTGTGCTAGAAGCTATTGTGTTCTTTGCAACTGGGCACTGACAAGAAAAAGAAATAGTGTCTCTCATGTTTGTTCTTGATGAAGCAGGAGAAAATATTAATTTTCTTAAATCTTGACCCTATACACATCGTCTTAGTATTCTGTGGGGCAAAAGGGAAAATAGACATAAAACAATTCTATGTATACTGAGGCATGAAGTTTGTGTTGAAGAAAAGCACTTATGTGATAGTTTGAGAGCTGTACTGGCCACTTTTTAATAGAACATCATTTTTACCTAAAATAACAACAGACAGACAAACTATTGTAATTCAGACTTGGGGATTCGGTACACCTTTTTTAAAAGATAAGAAAAAGGGAGCCTTTTACTTCAGGGGAAACTAATGACAATATTTGCTGCTAGTGATAAAATTTAAGCACTCAAAGGAAAATTAGAAAGTTTGAAGACTGTATGCATCATTGTGAACTTGATAGAATTCCAATACTTAGACTTTTCTGATAAAAATTGGTGGTAATATTAAAAATAGGATTTTTGATGTTATATAATGCAGTGTGTTCATATTTACTTTAGAGGTCTGAATAATTCTGTTAACCACTAGATTCTGTTAACCCAAGTGACCAATATAGGGTGAAAGATTCATTCTTCATGAAAAATGATGTATCCATGGCTTTTAATGGAAAAAAATTTAAAAATCTCACTGATAATGATGATATATTTCACATTATAACTAACTTTTAAGAAGTTATTTCTATCAAATTTTGGTGTAATATTGAAGAAAAACATCTACTTACTCAAATAGGCTATTAAATTTCTCTTACTTTTCCCAACTGCATTTTCGTTTAAGTCCAATGTTCTTCATGTATTTTAACCAAAGCATCAAATTACAATAGATTGTACAATGAGAATTCACTGCTCTTCTGTCAATCTGGATATGAAAAATTAAGAGCAATGCCACTTTTCTCACTAATATTTTTGGAGAAAATAGTTATTTGTTGTAAAAATGTGATATTTATATTAACATAATTAGAAGCAACATGTTAATTTTTTTACAATTTTTTTTTTGAGATAGGGTCTTGCTGTGTAGTTCAGGCTGGTCTCCACTCACTGTGTTGCCCAGGCTCACCTCAAACTTGCTGGGATTCTCCTGCCTCACCCTCCCAACTGCTGAAACTACAGGTGTATGCCACCACCCCAAGCAGTGTTGATTTCTAATGTGGTAATTGTAAGTAGGTATAACCTACATATATAAAAACGAATTTTGACTTTCGATAATTTATGAGACTATAAACGGGAGTGGAGATAAAAGTTTGGGAACTACTGATTTAGAATATGTTTGGGATGAGAGCAGCTCTCAAAGTTAAGGCAGGTGACTCAGGATGACAGTAGGAAAGGTATTGTAGTTGAGATTGGTTGTTAGCTCAGTTCACATGGTAGTATTTATATTTTTTCAATACTATGAAAGTTTCTTCCAAATTCCTGGTATATAAACTACATTTGTACATGGAGCCCAAGAATGCTGGAATTGGAGTTGGGGATTAGAAGTAGAGGCTACTGCATTTTTGAAGTATGTCAATAGTAACATGTAAGGAGCATCCTTATTAATAAGTTTGACATTTTTTTGGATAAACTTCCATCATTTAAAAACATCTTCTTTTTCCTTCAAGTGATAAATGTGCATTATAGGGAAGCATCACTGGACTCTTCGGATCTCAAAAGTTGTTAAATTTGGCCTTACTTAGCATGATACATGTCTTGGTTACTTTTCTCTTGCTGCTGAGACAAAATACCCAACACCCAAAATTAAGGAAGGAAAGGTTTATTTAGCTCACAGTTTGTGAAGGTTTTAGTTCTTAATCAGCTAGCTCCAAGACAGGGTGGCATGGCACAGGGGCAACAGTTCAAGGCAAAAGCAACAAGAGCAAAAAGGGGGGAAGAACAAACCTCTTTTCTTCCCTTATATTGTATGCAGGCTACCCGCCCTAATTGAATCCTTTATACCCACACCATCTCTGTATGCTCCTCTTGCACTGGCTGAGGATGTTTACAAAGTGAGGACCCTGGTCCTCTGCTGAGCCACATAGTTAAGCTTCTAAACTCCTCAAGTTGACACAGTCAACCCTTTCAACATCCCAGGGCATAAACAGCTGCCCTTGGGGCATGTCCTCTACAGCTAGGATACAGAACTGCTGAGTTACTTAGGTAAGCTTCTAGACTTCTCAAGTTGACACAATAAATTAACCATCACAATATATTATTTTTAATGATGTAGTCTGGAATTACGGAGACTTCATACCTGAACATTATGTGCATTGGCAGATTATTAGCTTTTATTGAACTTCATAGAGAGAGTATTGCCTGGCAGCTAAGATCTTTTGCTCTGGAGTGAGACAGATTTGGGTAAAACTGACTGTATCACTTACTGGTTATATTACCTGGGACATGTATGTAACTCGGGCATGAATTAGATTCAGTTTCATAGTTCGTAAGATGAAGACAAAGACTACAGTACTTCACAGGGTTAAGATGAGATTTAAGTGAGTAATCCATAAGTAAAACACTTTGCACTGTGCCTATAAGGCAACTCTATAAAAATTAGCTGGCATTATCATTATCATTAATTGTAAGTTAAATACACAAATCAGTAAATGTAATACACCATATCAACAGAGCCAAAGACAAAAAAATTACATAATCATCTCAATAGATGAAGAAAAAGCTTTTGATAAAGTTCAATACTCATTCATGATAAAAACCCTACAGAAAATTAGAACAGAAGGTCTTTACCTTGATCTAATAAAAGCCATCTTTGACAAACGAACAGCCAATATCATACTAAATGGACAAAAACTCAAAGCTTTCACTCTAAAATCAGTAACAACATAAGATGTCCACCATCACCACTCCTATTCAATATAGTTCTGGAAATGTTAGCCAGAGCAATTAGACAAGAGAGAGAAATAAAAGGAATAAAGATAGGGAAGGAAGAAGTTATGTTATTATTATTTGCAGATGACATAACACTTTACATAGAAAACCCCAAAAACTCCACCAAAAGACTATTAGAGTTAATAAGCTCATTCAGTAGCATAGCTAGATACAAAGTCAACACTCATATATCAATAGTATTCCTGCACACAAACAACAAACTAACTGAGAGAGAAATTAGGGGAACAACACCCTCCACATTGGCATCCAAAAAATTCAACCTAATAAAGGAAGTGAAAGATCCGTACATTGAAAATTACAATACTCTTGAAAAGGAGATCAAAGAAGATATCAGCAAATGGAAAGATATCCTTTACTCATGGATAGAAAGAACTGACATTGTGAAAAATAGTCATACTCCTAAAAGTATTATATAGATTTAATGCAATCCTAGTCAAGATACCATTAGCATACCACACAGATCTAGAGAAAACATTTCTAAAATTCATTTGGAAACAGAAGAGACCTAGATTAGCAAAGGCAATCCTGGGCAACAAAGACAAGGCAGAAGGCATCAAAACCTCTGACTTGGAATTAAGCTACAAAGCTACTATAATAAAATCAGCATGGTACTGGCAAAAAAACAGACCTGAGGATCAGTGGAACAGATTAGAAGATGCAGACACAACTCCAGATACACTCAGCCCCTTCTTCTTTGACAGAGGAGCCAAACACTTTCACTGGAAGAAAGATAGCCTCTTTAATAAATGGTGGTGGAAGAATTGGCTTTCTACATGCCAAAGATTGAAACTAGACCCATGTCTGTCATCATGCAGTAAACTAATGTCACAATGGATCAAAGACCTAAATATTAAAATGTAAACACTAAATCTACTGGAAGATAAGGTAGAAATTTGAAGACAGGTGTAGGCAGAGAGTTCATGCACAAAACCCAAACTGCAAGGGAAGTACTTCAAAGAGTCAGCAACTGGGATATATCTTATTAAAGTGTTTTTGCACATCAAAAGAAGTCACCAATAAAGTGAAAAGAAAAGTCACAGAGTAAGAAAAAATTTTAGCTAACTGTCCCTCAGAAAAACTGGACTTCTATCTAGAACATATAAAGAATTGGAAATAATCAGACCCCCAAATTCTAAGACCCAATCCAAAAATGGGCATCTGAGATGAATATGCACTTCTCAGATGAAGAAATAAAAGGGACAAATATATAAAAAAAGTTCAACATCATTGGTCATTCAAGAAATGCAAATTAAAACAACACTCAAATTCCATCTCACTCCAGAAAGAATGGCCATCATCAAGAAATCAACCAATAACACATACTCG
>RJWT010055509.1:0-10150 GCA_004365215.1 Cuniculus paca
TTTGGGCCCACACCCAAGCCGCAGGGCAGCATCACAAAGCTGAGTGGACGTGTTTCACTTCAAATTCATATTCTCTGACCTCAAACTGTCATCCTTCAGTGGTCACAGTTCCCCCTGGCAGGGTTGCCACCCACTCACAGACAACAGCTTCCCTCATCCTCTCCAGGTTCCCACGCCCTGTGCTCCACCCTGCTCTCACTGAGGACCCAGCCCTGCGCTGCAGAGAAGAAACCAGGCTCACAGACGGGGCTCCTGCAGCATCACCACACCCAGGCTGCCCACGCCACCCCACCCAGGCCTCCCTTCCAGGGAGGGGGTGCCTCCCTCTCCCCTGCCAAGACAGGACAGGCCTTCCCTGGTGCCCTGAACCCCAAACTTCTCGTTTTCTCTAGGGCTTGGCTCCTCTGTCCTCCTCCTCCCTGACTGCATCCCACGAGCATCTCGCTCACTACAGTTCCTCTCCCTTTCTCTACAGCCCCATGCTACTGTCCTATTGCTCTGCTCCCTTAACAGTCACCCCCAAAAGAGCAGCAACACATCTTCACCCAGCTCTCCTCCATATCCTCTATCTACCTTCCAGCCCACCTGGCTCCTGGCTCCACCCTGACACCAACTCAGGTCAGGGCCACCCAGCTCCAGGTCACCTCCCAGAAGTGCTCAACACTGGTTCCCAAATCCTCTGGGAGCCACTCATCCACTGGCCACCACTCTAACTTCCCTCATGAGCCACTCCTCCTCCTCTCCAGTCCCCTAAAGGACAAGTGCTTCTGAGTCCTCTGCTCTACTGCCTGCCTCTCCTGCGATGCCCTCGCCCAGTCTTCTCCCGTCTGACCTCTCTGCTGAGCCCCAGATTCCTGTGACTCACCACTTCCTCCTTAGTTGCAAGCACAATCTCAAACTGATATCCAATTTGGCTCCCTCGTGCCCTGCTAAACCTGCTCTTCCTCCGTTTCCCCCAGCTACCAATAGCATAAGCCAAAACCCGAAGAGGTCCCCTATTCCCTCCCTCTCCCTCATAAGTTACCCATCTCAAAGTCCTAACCAACCATATGTGGCACCTGTTCCCTCCTCTGCCTGCCCCCCCATCCTTCTAGGCTTCAGCCAGCAGCCACTGGGACCTGGAGCCCTTGCCTGGTCTCCGTGCTTCTGCACTTGCCCACTGCCGACCCACCCTCCACACTGTGGCTCTGTGGAACTTCACAAGGGTCATGTAGCAGCCTCCAGTCTTACTCAGTCTCACTGCACCCAAACAAAATCCATGGTCCCTTTTGCAGTCTCCAAGGTGCTGCCTGGTTTCCTCCCTGCCTCTTTCTCCAGCCCCAGCCTGGGTTCCCCCACTTGCTGCCAGCCACCATGCTGGTCTGATCTCAGTCCCCCTAACACTGGGCAGTTTTTTCCCATCCTAAGTTTTCATATTCGAACACTCTGCTCCCTTCTTGCACCTGAGCTGGCAGCTTAAAAGTCACCACTCCAGAGCAGCATCTCATAGCCACACACTCTAAATTGGGCTCATCCTGCTCCGCTCCCTCTGGCACTGAGCACACCTGCCAGCGATTTTATAGGTGGAGCCACTTAAAGGTTGATGGGGGCAGGGCAAGGAGGGCACAAGGGCAGGTGGACTCTGACTTCCTCACCAGGATGTAAATTCCATGGGGAGGTGGAACTGCATAAAAATTTTAGTTTATTTTAACCCACTCTATTGATTACATGTTAAAATGATAGTATTATGGGTAGAGTGGATTAAAATAAACTAAAATTTTAATTTCACTTGTTTTCACTTTTTTAAATGTAAATACCAGAAAACATAAAATTATATATGTGGCTGCCATATTTGCATAACAGCACTGGTTTGGTTGGCAAGGGTGAAAGTCACAGATGATGACAATTTGTTGACATAACTTCACATTATAATTAAATGTTTTATGTTGGCTGGGTGTGGTGGCCCACCCCTATAATCCCAGCACTGTGGGAGGCTGAGGCAGAAAGACTGCACGTTTGAGCCCAGCCTCAGCAATTTAGTAATTTAGCAAGACCCTGTCTCAAAATAAAAAATGTTTTCCATATTCTATGTGATGAATAATACAGGGGGCATGGACCAAGTATTCAGAGGTACACCTAGGACTAGGTAGGCTAGTTACAGCACGCTTGCAATGCCACACTAATGAGGATGAAGTCATGAATCATTGCTACTTAGCAGGATGCTTGCAAATGATTTATGTGAGTGCCCATCATGGCTGCAGATTTGAAGGCCAGCACTGGGATGGCAGAGGATATGTCTCAACATGGTCCTACAGCGGTATCCTGCCACCCCTCCCAACTCCAGGGAATTCCCAGGCCACTGTGAATGACACACAGACTACATATTCTCACTTGTGTAAGACTCAGCACACCGTCTGCAACTTTTCCTTTCACAAATGTAGAGAATTAGACTCACTGAGAGAGACACGAGGGTTTGTTAGGGTTTGGTTTCTCTGAGCATGTCGACTTTGAGCTGCAGCCTCAGGGACAGTGACAGTCCTCTTCCGTGGGACACACGCTAAGTCATGAGGTGTGGGGGGAGGGCTGACGCACATAAGCTGCCCCCTCCAGGTCAGCGCACTAATGTGCATATCCTCCGAGAGATTACCCGCTCCCATGGAGCGGGGAAATCCACTTCTCAGAGAGGTTCATAAACTTGCAGATCTCATTACTCTGAGAGGTCGTGCTGGCAAGAATTTTAATGCATTTTTAAGAAAAACTCTGGAAGAATTATTAACAACAGAACAATGACTGGCTACTGGGAGATGCAAGGGCAAAGAGGTGACCAGTTGGGATGGAGCAGACTCTCCTCACAGTCCCTGTGGCTGTGAATGGCAACACGCTCAGAGTCTGATCCCAGGGGCCATCCCTGTGCCCCCCACCCAGTCTGGGTCTGGGACTGTGTGCCCTGCTGCCAAGTCCCATTGTCTGGGACACTGACCAGCCATCTAGCTGAAACCCCTTTACAAACACACATTCTCGATTTGCCTGGTGGCCCCTAAACACTGTTCATAACTCTGTATTTGCCTCAGCTAACTCCCTGCCCCAAGCCCTACAAGCAGCTGCATCAATCCATTTCCTTTCTTCTCCATCTATGCCCTGGGCTCTCAGATCAACTTTCTGGCTCCCACTGAGAAGGAAAAGCCGGCCAACGTCGCTCCCTCATCCCCTTTCCCACCTTAGCCTCAAAATGCCTCTGCCCCTGCATCTCGCCTGGTCTGAAGAACACATCCTGCACCCCTCCTGGAGGGTTGCCCCTTCCCCGCAGCCTGGGCTAGTACCTCACGCTTCTCTCCTCTTTCTCTAATAGCTTCAGTTTCCTCTGTGCTTTGCCCTCAGCTTCCTCATTCTGTCTGCCTGGGCAACTCTTATTCAACACCTTTCAAGACTCAGTTTGAAGGTCACCTTCCTCAGAAAGCCTTCCCGAACACCTTGCAGGGTTAGGCACTTCATCCCTGTTCATAGCTCAACAACGGAATTCACTGCCCTAATTACCTGCTCCCTACCTATCTCCCTTGGGAAGACAAGGGACCCTGTTCTATCAACCCATATCTTCCTGGTGCCAGACCCAGACACCTTTCCTGGTGTTCAACATCCAGGTGATAATCCTCGGTCAAAAGATCAAGAAAGGAGGACAAGCTGATGAGCAGATAAAGAGTGATCAGAAGTGAATCCAGATCCATGTGAGTATGTAAGGGGCTACAGATACATGAAACCCTGAACCCTACAGAACACTGCACATGCCCTGGAACCGTATGCTTCCATGTTGAAATATTGGGTAATATTTGCCTGATATATACCTCCTTCCTCCACTAGCCAAAGGTATTTATCACTTTGTTTCCAGCATCAATAACAGTGACACGATTGGTAGATGGTTACTACTGCTTGGATGAATATACAAATGATCAAATAAAGGTTTCCCCCATCAGTAACATAAATCTAGAGTCCAATACCCGCAATAGGAAAAATTTCCTTTTGTCTATTCTTGCACCTGTTCCTGGATTCAGCAACTAACAGGCTCATTTTCTCACTGGCATACATAGGTTAGCTCTCCTGACTCTCCAGGTCCTCTGACCAGTGACACTGCACCTGTACCACCTAAGGGTTAGTGATATGAAGCAACACTTCAGAGGACAAACTTCATGTGGTCTAGGTCACCATGACAGGGAGCCAACTCTGGCACTGCTTGGGATCAGGAGCAGGGTCACTAGACAGTCTCAAAGGTGACCACATAAAACAGCTGAAGACTAATGGAGTACCTGAGAGGACAACTGAGGAGGGTACTGGAAGGTACCCCAGAGCTACCTGCCAATCTTCCAAAGCAGAAACAATGATGACAACAATAATAAACTTGGCCACCACCTACGGAGTCCAAGTAATGTGTCAGGTATTGCACTAATGCTTTGCACACATTTTCTACTTAGTTACCTCAGTCATTTCACAGATAAGGACAGTAAAGCTGGGGTCGAGCATGTAACTCAGTGACAGCGCACTTGTCTAGTATGCATGAAGTCCTGGGTTCCATTCCCAGCACCACAAAAATACAGTGAAGCTTCTTAAAGAAAGTGATTTATCCAAGCTCATAAGGCCAGGCAGGGTGGGCTGAGGCTTGGCCTGTTTGTATTTAACAATCTCTCCCACCACTGGAGGTGGTCCTCCATGACAGTGAACTCATCGCTGAGAGAAACAGCCAGACCCATCCTCAGCACACCTGGAGGAATCAGTTCTTCCTCATGCCAGCCTCCGTGCTACCTCCCCATCAGGAGTTTCTTCTCCCACCCTGGGAACATCCCAGAACAGCTTCCGTTGGTCTTCCCCTTGAGGTCCTCCTCTGTCAGCCCCTCCCCAAAACACAGAAGCCAAAGCAACTCTCTTTTTCTCCATTTATCTGAACAACTCCAATTAAAAGTGCTCCCAATTAAAGATCCCAAAAGGGTGCCAATGCACAGCCAGCAGGGTATGCACTATTCCTTACTAATTAGGCCCCTGTGGACAGCCACCCTATAAGCCACAGACAGGCTAAGAATATCGAAGGGCAGCTTGGGCTCTGCCAGGCCCCAGGGTAACCCAGACAGAGACTTCTCCAGGCAGGGCAAAAGAAAGGGGCTGCTAGAGCTCCACATGGCTGAGGGCAGGAGCATGTGCCCCTCCTTGAGCCAAGAGATGCCTGGCTCTCAGACTGACCCCCTGGGCCACGGGAAAGCCATATCCTGTTCTTCTCTGCTCAGAGGGAGAGTCTGTGGTGCCCAGTTCCTCAGAGGAATAACAAGACTATCAACTAGGTTTGTGAATAAAAGTGTTTTTTAAAAAAAATCTCTCTACTCTTTGACAAATGTCTAAATGTGTTCCCCACAAGCATATTTTTATTCTAACAAGCTAATTTGAAATATAATTTAAATAATTTCTTTCAGAATGATACCATATGACTAACAGCACCTCAGTGGCAGAACTACTGGAGACTTCATCGTGCATTCAGAGAGGCTTCCGTCCTGCTGCTCTTCCCACACAGAACACACCCTGCTAGGAAACGGGCTCATGCTGCCAGCTCTCACCTCCAAACCTATAAATACTACTCGGGGCAGCCGGCACCGGCAAGGCCCAGGAAATACACACAACAAGCAGTGCTTCAGAGACCAGGCATCAAAACCAACTCAGAGCAGAAGCATAATGCATCCTTTTGTTCAATTTAGTTCAGGCTGGAAAAAGGCAAAATGTAACTTTCAAAATCTATAAGGTCAGGACTTGGTACCCCCAGAGACTTCTAAGATTCTGAAAAACCCCCTTTCTGTACTGTAAATATGCTATGCACTTGTTTACTTCACTCTTGGCAAAGGTAAAGGAAGGCTTTACCTTTGAGAGAGGAGAAAGGAGTCCCTGCCCATTACCCTGTGCACCAAAAGGAAATCCTTTTCCAAAGGTTTTGGATGTCCATGAAGCTGGGGTGACACTTCCATAAACTACCCAGGGTTTACTGTTTGGAGGGAAAAAAAAAAACTTACAACCAAAACAAGGAATTTAATGTCCTTCCCATGCATATGTCCCTACCAATCCTTTCACCCAGGGATTCTCTTTGAAGAAGCAGGTGTCATCCAAAGCAAGAGATGCCCTGAGGCACAAGAGTGTCTTCCAGGTGGGGACCCGGATGCTCAGCCTGCAAAGAACCTTCTCATGTGAGCCCTGAAGCAGAATTACTCGGCCCTGATATTTCCAAACAAGGAGAATCCATTTGAGCAGCTGGGTCTCAGTCCACCAACACCCTTAGCAACAACTATGAATCCTTGATGTTCTCACCAAGATTCACTAAGGAGCTGTGACTCACCCAAAATTACACAGGCCCTGAAATTACACGATGTTAATTGCGATCCTGGTCTGTACCACTCCTTTCCTTCAGTAATTCATTTACAATAAAGCAAACAACTTCTTTAAAGAATTATCAAAACATCTTTTAAAAAAATACCCTGCCTTATTTGAGAAAGGATTTAAGGAGATTTACGAAAATGTAAAAAAATTTTTAGCAAAATGATAAGAAAAAAGTAGGTGTTTTAAACAATGATGTATTTTTACAGTTACTGGCATGGAAAGATATCCACTCAAGATATTTTAAGGTGAAAAAATCAGGCGGAATAGATAGATAAGACAATTCCACTTTGTTAAAAATACATCTCCTCTACGTAGACATTTAGACACGCACAGTCATGTACACACAAAAAAAAAGTCTGCCAAGAGAAACATCCAAGTGCTGGCTGAGGCTGTCCCTTAGATGCAGGATGACAAGTAATTTTCACTTCCTTCTTTGTGCTGTTATTTTTTAGTACAAATGCGGAATGTTTTTGGAATCAGAAAAAAGCAAAGCTATTTTCATTTTGTTTAAAAACAAAAGGACCACAAAACTGGAAATAAAAGCAATGAGCGAGTTCTGATAACCATGTTAAGGATGGCCAGACATTTGACTCTAAGCTTATCAGGAGGTATAGACAGAAAAGAAATCTAATAATTTACACAAGTCATGGAGTCCTTTAGAAAATCCTAACAAGGCTGGAGGCCAGGAGTTCCAGAACGGTCTCCATCAAGGATGACATTTCCCAAAGTGAAAGTCAACTCAAAGAAATGACCTGGCCCTGTCACCTCCCAACCTGTTGATGTCCATTCTCCCTCACACCCACTGTGGTTCCAGCTGCAATGAGCTTCTCACTGTTCCCTAACACGCCAAGTGTGTCCCTGCCCAGGGGCCTTTACACTCGCTGTTAATGCTGCCAAGTGCACTCTGAGCTGGCACACCTATGTGATTCACTCTTCAGCTCTTTAACACCTCTTTCTCAGTCAGCTTTTTCAAATGGACCTCCTGTTTAAAATCTACCTCAAGGTTTTCTAGCCCACTTCCTTATCCTTTATTATCTAATAAACTGTAGTTAATAAACAAAACAAAAAAGCCGATGAGTGTATGGATTTTTGTGCCTATTTGGTTTACTTTTTAATACATGCTTATTTAGCGCTTACTCCCAAATTCTGTGTATTTTTCTAACAAAGACACTAATAGAGATGGTCATCTAAATGAATGAGAGAGACCTGAAATGCTACCAGCCCTTCAGCACCTCCCCAGTGTTCTGGGGCATCTTTCCTAAATTCCCCAAAGAGACAGCCACCCCACTACCAGCTCTTACATCCTAAGATTGTAACATTATGCTTAGACTTACAGCATTTAAACATAAAGCTGGTATTGGGTATGTGGTTTTTATCTTCCTTTTCAATGTATAAATGCCACAGAGGCAAGAACTAACTAGCAGGTCTGCACCTGGCTAGGTCCTCAGCAGCACACCAGCTGCCTCACAGACTGAGGATTACTGGACCTTAGTTAGCAAAGCTTAAAAAAGCCAACAGAACCAAATGAAAACAAGCTTACTTCAGTATATCTGAGAGAAGCCTAAAGAGCAGCCACAGTTTGGTGTGATTCAGGAGGAATGGAAAGCTAAAGAAGGAATGATCTTCAAAAGAAAGTTAATCAGTATAGATTACTAACTGAAAGGCAGCCAGAGGTGTTAGATAACCAAGATTGTGGCATTCATACATTGCAAGATAATCTTAGCTGAATAGAATAAGTGTAAATTGAAGCCAAGCAGTAAGTAAGAGAGTAGATTGTGTTTGTAAACACTGACAAAATCAGCTGAAAGTCACAACAGCAGACAAGCTGGCTTTTCTGCTGGTCTTTTACAGGGAGATAAAAAGATAATTTACAGCCCCAATACTTGGGTGGCAGCAGACAGTCTGAAAATGAACCCACATCACAATAAAGAGTAAAATGGCTTGCTAGCATTAAAAGAACACCACATTTAAATGTGATCCCTTTCTCTCTTGGCCCTTACAACTCTCAATTAAGCACATTTATAGAAAAGGTAATCTAAAAATCATCACAACTCCCAGGCTAGCTTCCAGCATTAACTCAATCAAAAATATTTCTTGAGGGCCTGTTAGGAGCCAGATACTGCATTAGGCATTGGGACAAAATGGTAGAAAAGATAACACCCTATCCTGGTGAAGTACTATTGAAGGCACACACCTTATCAATAAGTAAATAAAGCCCAAATGATTACAGGTGTGCTGGGCGGACACCTGTAGGGGACAAAAGTGGGACTGCTGAGAGCAATAGGAAGGAATGTTCCACATGGCACGGCTGGAAAGGCTGAGTTGCTGACCTGGATCCCAACAGCTGAAGAAAGAGGAGAAGATGTTTGCAGGGTGAGTTCTCCAAGCAGAGGGAACAGCAGTTCACAGGCCCCAGGTAAGGCAAGAAAAGGCAAGGAGCCCAGGAATGAGCAGAACACCAGAAGGGCCAGCAGGACAGCCAGGGAAGCCGAGACAGGGCAGGGGCCAGTGCCTTGTCCGCAGCAGGCGTTTAAAAGAGGAAAGTGGCAGGATCTGATCTGCAATTGTGAAAGCCAACCTCTCTGGCTCCTGTGTGCTGAACAGCCTGGAAGCAACCCAGAGAAGAAGGGGAGAGGTGCCCAGGAAAGGAGGCAAAACAAGGCCAGGCCGAGAGTGGGTTGGTGAGCACACTCCACAACATCCCGGAAGTAGAACCCATGGGACCAAAGGAAAGCCTGGATGTGAGAAGCAGGTAAAAGGGATCAAGAATGACTCAGCAATCGGGTACACGGTGGGGCCACTGGCTGGGACAGGGAGACAGGGAAGGAAGAAGTGCCGGGAACATCAGAGGCAGGAGCCCGGAGAAAGGCGGTACTGGAATTAAAACATGAGGGTCACCAGCAGACAGGCAGTGTCTAAGGGGGGCTACGTTGGGGATGGGATCACATTACCTAGGAAGAGGGTGTGAACAGAGAAGGGGAACCAGGCGCAGATCCTGTGCAACCCTCCCATGTGGAGTCAGACCAAAGGGCAAGAGACCTGGCAGTTTCAGCACAGAGGTAGATGTGGAGACAAACAGGAAAAGAAAGTGGACATCATGGGCTTGGACACGGACTTTGAGGTGTCCTAAGGAGAAGGGGAACACGAAAGTGAAAGGAAGCAGAGGAGGGATGGGGGGGAGAGGCTAAAACTGTACTATCCAATATGGCAGCCACTCGCCACATGAGGCTATTTAACTTTAATGAAATTAATAATTCAGGCCCTCAGTCACTCTAGCCACGTTTCAAAGCATGCAGTAGCCTCATGTGACTGACGATTGCTATCCTGGCCTCTACTGATACAGAACGCTTCCAACACCACAGAAAGTTCTGCTGGACAACACTGAACTGGAGCATGCTCCTAGACTGATGGAGAAGACCTAGGTGAGAAAGGAAATTAGGAAGGAAAGATATCCTTTGAGGAGATAAGGGGATAGGTGGAAGCCACACCACAAGGAGTGGGCCTCTGTGAGTCGAGCAGGGAGGACTGGCCCTTTGGCACCCGGGCAGGAAGAGGATGGTAATGACAGTCACACCACGGATGATGAAGATGTCCCCTGCTATCCTGTTAGTGGAAAGAGAGGATAGGGGTAGGGAAATGCGGACAGAGCCTGCAAAAGCCAGTGTGCGGAGTGACAGCACACGCTGGAGACCAGACACTTAACACACCCTGCACTGAAGAGAAATGGGAATGAGTATCTGAAGGAGGGAAGGCATCTTAAGTGGGGAGAAGT
>RJWT010055510.1:0-10152 GCA_004365215.1 Cuniculus paca
GTTCCAAACTGTGGGCCAGTTAGCTTGGAACTGGCTTGACACCTACCACTGTTGGCCCCGTTTCCCTCACTGTTTGCCTCCATGGCCTTTATATTCCCCTATTGCGCACATAAAAACCTAGTTTGTTCATCTCCCTATGTTCGTGTGCCTTCTTTGCTCTTTGACACCACTCCTGGGGAAGAACTGCCCTGTGTGGGGGGTGATGTGCTGAGCCAGACTTTATGCAGATTTGCTCTGTCCAGGGAAGAGGCTGGGAAGCAGCCACCTTCACGACAGTCTGTGGAAAAAAACTACAGGGGACTTCAACTACACACCCCTTGCTGTGCTCATCTGGGAGACTTTAGCTGGAAGACACTGCTGTGCCTCCCTTTTTAAAATAGTTATATTAAAATAAAATATTCATAAAAATTACATGCATATAATTACAGTATAAAATCTGGTAAGTTTTGATTTTTGCATGTTCCAATAAAGCTGTGAACACAATGAAGAAAACAAACACACCTGTCACTCAAAAGTTTCCTCGTCCCAAGTTTCCCTATCCTGTCCCACCACGTCCCCAGGCAGAAATTGGCCTGCCTTCTGTTGCATAGATGTGTTGTCATTTTCTAGAAATGCATATAACTGAGAGTATATAATGTGGTTTCCCTGGCTGGCCTCTTTGACCAAGCATAATAATTTTGAGATCAATCCATAGTCTATTCCTAGGCTTTTGTAGAGTAGAAATCCACCACATGGGTTACTACAATTTGTCCGTTCATCCAGCTGCTAGTTGATGTTTACATTGTAGTTTTCAGTTCCTAGAAACAGAGCTGGCATGAATGTTCTTATAGAACATGTGTGTGCACACACAGGATTAGAAGGGCTTCGGGGTCACCCAGCAAGTGTGTGTGCAACTTTTGAATAAATCGCCGAACTGTTTTTCTGCAGTGGCTGCACCACTAGCAGGGCAGGAGAGTTCTAGTTCCTTTGCTTCCTCATCAGCATTTTGTGTGGTCAGATTGTAATTTTAGTCGTTCAGCAGGGATGGAGTGGTAGTCCCTTATGGTTTAAATTTTCACTTAGCTGATGTCTGCTTATGATAACTTTTCATGTGCTTATTTGGTACCTCAGTGTCTTCCTTGGTGAACCCAGTCTCTCTCTCAGTGACATCTCTTTTTAATTCATTTTGCCTGTACTTTCAATTTTTAAAAATGTTCTAATGGTTGGGTTTCAAAGTTCTTTATGTGATAGTAAAGAAGCTTTTTCCAGATGGATGACTTGCAAATGTTTTATCCCATTAATTAATAAGTGCTTTGTCCTTTCATTCTCCTAACCACATCTTTTGAGGGCCAGTTTCTCATTTTGATGAAACTTAATTTCTCCTTTTTTTTCCCTTCAAGGATCTCATTTACACTGTTGTCTGTAGGAACTCTCTACCTAACCCGTGAACCCAAAGGTTTTGTCCTATATAAAGTTCATCAATTTGTATTTTATAGTTTGGTTTTTCATCTATTTTGAGTTAATCCTTGTATGGTAAGAGGAAAGAACCAATGTCAATGTTTTTGCATGGCTCTGTAGATGCCCACGTACTACGTGTCCAAACCCATTTGTCAGAAGCACTACTCTTCAACGAACTGCTTTTGCCCCTTGCTTCCAAATCAGGTGTCCCTGCGTGTGGCTCTACAGGACGTCTATTCTGCTCCATTGATCTAGCATATCCAATTCTTGATTATACTAAAGTCCATCACCAACCACTCTGCATTTGCTCATACAAAGTGGTGTCCAGTATTATGGCCTCACCATTTTACCACACATGGCCAGATGCATCTAAAGTGCTTTTCGTAATGCTGCTGGCATGTAACTGGGATCACTTTCTGTTACAGGCAACTGAGTTAGATAGAAATATTAAAGGCAGTCAGACAGGGCTAGGTCTTTGAAGGAGCCAGTGCAGAAGGCCAGATACCTTGCAACCTTGGAGGAGACAGACACCTCCCACTATGGGCCAGGCCTCCAGACAAAAGGTCAAACAAATACACCCGCATCCTAAGGATTGATATTCTAAATAGTTTTCTATCACTCTGAGGAAGCCAGGAGTCACCATCCCAACCCCCTACAGGAAGAGTCACTGCTCTGTGTGCATACCCACTTGCTGTGTGACTAGCTTCCCCATTTGTCCCCAATTTAATCAATTTTACCTGAGCAATTAATCCTCATAACCACCCTGTGAGTTTCCACGTTTTCCCCACCTTAGAACTGCCTCACTTTGTGGTTTTACTCTATAAAAGTCCCTAGAAAAGACAGTCTTTGGCAACCCCCTTGGGACCCCCTTCGGTCTCTCTCTCAGACAGAAGCTTTCTTTCTCTCAGTAAATATATTTTGCTGTTAACCTCTGTTGTTCCTAAAATTCATTCTTCGATTTTAGAGAACACGAACTCATACTGGACATATAGTAGGTTGGGAGTTTCATTCCCCTCTATCATTCCTAAGACCATTTTTAAAATGCTGAGATGTAAAACCTGTGTTTTCTACAGCTGAATAAGCTCAAATTCATGGTAATTTCATCCAAAAACTGTATGGCATGGAAAGTGTGGAAGGAGAGTAGAGGAAGTGATCCTAAAACATCAGGACAGAACAGATGGGGATAGAAAGAACCAGAGAAGCACTTCAGCTCCCAGCTCCTCCCCACAAAGCAATCAAGACGAAAAACTTGGTTCAGCACATCATCCATTAGACACAGAGTGTTAAGAGAGTAAGGGTGTACATGCGACCTGGCAGAGTAAATAGCTGATTCATCACTAGATTAGAGTAGAGCGTGCTGCTGCACGCCCTGGGATGGCAGCCTGGGGGGACCTGGGTGGCAGCTACCTGGGGTGATGCACTGAATGGAGCAAGATGGTCCATACCAGGCACAGTGAGCCTTGGCCTCCACCAATCTAGACAACATGTGCTTGGCTGGAGCAGGCAATAAGGGTAATAGGGCAGAAGCACTGAGCTGTCAGAGGGGCACAGAGGAGCCCACCCTGGCTTCCTGGAACCCTTGTGTGCTCTGGGTTCAGTGCAGACACTGCAGCCTCCAGAGCATAGGCTGCACCTGGCACTGCAGGGTGGGCTCTGCACAGGGGCCTGGGAAGGGTTGGGGGAGTGGTTGGTCCCTGAGGGCCCTGCAGAGTGAAGGTGTGCCACATAAAAGTAGGAAAAAAAGGAGGAAAGAATTTAAAAATACCTCCTGCAGAGTAGGGTGGGCTATCACAAAAGCTCAAGGGCTGCCATCCCTCTTCTATATTTCCCACACCTGCGTCAGGACCAGGTCATCCTATCAAAAACCCGCTCCAGTTCTCTGGAGAAGGCCCCCTGCAGGGCATGGAGGAGTGTTCCACACGTGTCCCGGGATGAATAGGTCGTGCCTCCTTTCCCATCCAGTCTTAGCCACACACTATGTTCCTGCCTCAACAGCGCACCTGTGATAGACAGGTAAATAAATGCCTATGAACTGAGCAGTCTCTGCCTGCACCTTCAGGACTCTGGGCCACTCCTGGTGCCCTGCTGGAATCTCACTTTCCTCACCTGCCTGGGCGGCTGGATAATAGCAGGCTTGCTTCCAGGATTAGGCTGGATAATCTTAGTAAACACTCAGTGGCCCATGTAGCCTCCAATCCTCTGTTTTTCTGACTTTGTTAAAAGAAACTTTGTAAAGGAACAGAGTAGGCTTGCTCCTAGTAGTGCAAAGCCAATAAACACCCGGGGAGGAGAAGAAGGCAGACAAGTTTGTTAGTTGCAACAGGTAAAGAGAGCTCTGGGGACAACTGCCAAACAGTATCTCCTAGAACACGGGACAGGAGGATTGTCTTGGAGGGTTCTGCCACTCACAGGGAAGCCTGCTCATCATGAGTAGAGGTGAGCACGTTCTAGAGCGTGTGGGGTCGCACTCTAGTTCATGCTCCTTTGTACTGTGTGTGTTTGAAAATGGTGGAGGGGTACACAGCTGTGTAGGGTGCAGAATTCAGCATTACAATGTGGGTGTGTGTGCAGGGGATTTGTTTCAGTACCGGGAATATACCATGGCCAATGCACTGAGCTATGTCCTCAGGCCAGATAAAATCGTTTATCTGTGGGGTCTTGACAAGTCCCTTGACTGAGTTGTTTGTCCATGCTGGGCACAAACTTGCAGTCCTCCTCATTCAGCTTCCTAAAGTGTCAGGACTGTCTCTCAACCACACTGTCACGTACTACAGCCACTTAAGCAGTTGTGGTAGCCTCCCTGGGCCCCTGAGCCTGTGAGGTGGGATTTTTACCTTGTGCCACATGGGGGTAAACTGAGGCATAGGATCAGTGCGTGTCAGTCAGGAAGAGCTCAGGCTTAGCATGATTCCTCTGAAGCTGGCTCCCCTTGTGCAGGCACCTTGTGGTCTGCTGCCACCCACTGGGTGGGGCGGCAGCAAGGTCAGGGCCCAGGCCTTTGCCCAGCATGGCATGTAGCATTTCCTTTCCTTTCCTTCCCTCCTCCTCTTCTCCCCCGTCATCCCTCCTCCCCTCCTCTTGTCATCATCCTTCTTGCCTTTCCACACAGCTGGCCTTGTGCTAGACATGATGAAGCCAGTACTCGAAGGAACAGCTTGATTTGCTGTTGTCACTGAGACCAAGCTAGAATCAAGGCCATGAGTACTGAGACACGGTCACAGCAAAGACATGTGAGCTTTGTCCATTTTCCCAGGGTGGGTCATTCTCAGGCTTATCTCTTTCCTTCTGAATGCTTCTGCCCTGATTTCTATGACGTGGAGGATGCGACTAAGCAGGGTGACAAGAACACAGCACGAAAATCTCTCCATACAGAGTAAGCACCATTCTCAAGAAGAAATGCCGTATGTATAATGAACACATCAGGCGTAAGCTTAGAACAAGAAAAGTCTAATTTCTTTAGCCAAAAACCTATCAGACAACCAAACCATGAACATAGATGGGAAGGGGCGGATGTATGGTTAAGCAGATGACCCTGGAACACGTACAAGAAGTACATCACAGGTGCAGAGCAGGTCTGCGTTTTAAAGCCAGTACTGGCCAGGCGTGGTGGCACACGCCTCCAATAACAGCACTCTGGGCGGGGAGGCAAAAGAATTGCAAGTTCCAGCCCAGCTTGCGCAATGTAGCAACTCGACAAGACCCAATTTCAAAATAAAAATTAAACAAGGGAAGAAGGTGCTGGAGATGTAGCTCAGTGCAATTCTTCAGTACTGAAAAAATAAACAAAAGCATTTGTGCTGAACCTACATGCAGTAGTTAATAATAATGTGAAACAAGGTAGCACAAATGAAGCTTGAGTGCTTTTTATTCCAGCTGCTAGCTACATGCACGCAGGCTCTGCTGGAAAGGAGGGCCTTGATCCGCATCAAACTGGGAGACACCCCCTGGTCCTTCCGCACCCTGACCTCTCTTCGCATGATGGTCAGCACAAAGGCAGAGCCGGGTAAAGGTTGCTCGATGGAATCAAAGGGACCACATATCACTGGCTCAGGAAATGACATACAGAAAACCCACAGACCTTCGCTCACTCACTGCCTCAGTGCAACACCTACTCGGTGAGCGTGTGACCATTCTGCAGGCGCGGGCCCCTGAGGTTTGCTTTTTGCCTGGGAGTGTTTTGCCGCACTGTCACACTTTCCACGGGTTCTGTTAAGAGCACAGACTTTCCATTATAACTTGTCATGGAAGTCAGGGGTGCAACCCAAGATGAGAAGAGGATTCTTCTCCTCGTCTGATCTCACCGATCTCTAGTTGATGGAAACTATGACTTTTGGTACATTCAACCAACTCACTACGTTGAGTCTTGTCTCAGAAGAACCCAGAGAAGACAAGGCGTCCGCCAGCTATTCCAGGAGGTGGTGTCCTACCTCTCCGTCAGCTCCACCTTCGACAGCCAGGGTTTCAGGTGCTTGCACCACCAATTTATCCAGTAAACAATACAGTTGAAATCCATGCCTTTTGATGTCAGGGCCCATCTTGAGGTACCAAGAAGAAACAGATGAAATGATTAGCTCTTTTTCTCTGCTTAAAAATTTAGTGTGTAGTACAATCCTCCTCTCATTTCCCAGGTGAATTTAGTTAAACAGCTGGATTCTGTTTAATGTGAGATATAAAGTTGAACTTGATGTTAAGTGTTCTCAAAATACTAAACCTCAAGTGTGTCTTCATTTTAAGACTGCTTTGTTTGAATTCGCACCTAGCAATTCTTCAAGGGGCAAGATGGTGTAGTGACCAAGAGGAACACTAGAACCAAACCTTCCAGGTTCAAATCCCACCTCTCTCACACTGAGTTTTCCCTTTGTGGGCCAACAGTTTGACATACGAATTGGCTAATCTACAAAGCAGGGCTGATGATTAAATGAATTTGTATAGATAAAATCTTGAACATAGTCCCTGCTATATAGTAACACTTAATACATTTTAGTGATCACCTGCAAGTATTTAACATTCATTTTATATGCACATTTACATCCTGTCCTTCTCATCCACCTTTAAGATTGTTGAGAACAGAGATTATGTCTCCTTCGTCAGACTGAGCTTAATCCCAGGGCCTGTCCTTTCTGTTCTCCCTGACATCCCGCCCAGGAATCCTGGACCAACAAAGGGAGCTGAAAACCTGGCCTTGACTTCTAACTAACTCGCATCTGAAGTCCCTCTCCCCAGCTTAGACTCCTAAAGGAATCATAGCCAAGGACAGTATGTGGGGCCCAAGCATTCCTGAATGTGTGCATAGCAGACATTGATGTGGCCAGATAAAGAAAGGACACACAGCTTCCAAAACACAGAAAGACTGGGATAACGCTGTGGGGGTTACAAGAGGAGAGGCCAGCAGTTGGTAACCACAAGAAGAGACGTCTGCGTGGGGGTAAAGAGAAGAGCTCAGGCTCAGTGAGGACCTGCTCTGTCAGTTAAATTTTCACAAGATGGTAAGCTGGAGCTAGAGTCCAAAACAATGCCAGCAGGCGAGATTTCTGGCACTTGTTGAGCAGTAAGAGGTGAACAGCAGCAGCTGCTCCAACAGACTCCACATCTACACTCGGTGTACCTTGTCCCTTGTCCCTCACGTGATGTCACCTCAACCTCCCTCCTTTTCTGCTCGGCTCCTGTGCACCCCCGAGTGTTACCTCCCGCTGCAAGTGCTATTCTCTCTCACTGGGGAGCTCTGACCAGCCAAGCAAATTTCCCAGTTATCTGCCTGACTGTAAGGGGCTAGGACTGAGGTGTTGAATTCACAGAGAATATAGTATTACTCAGAGCACACGCTCTGGGAGCGAGTGCCTTATAAAGCAAGAGCTCTGCATTTAGGAGTCGGGAGACGCGGGCTCAAGTCCTAGCACGGCCGTGACTGAGTGGCCCGTCACTCGTAGAGTGGACACGCCCAGGCCTGCTTCAGCAACGGCCCCCAGCCCCACGGGGCCCGGGGAACCCTCCGCAGCTGGCAAGCTCTGCAGCTCGGAGGCTGCCGGGGTGCGGCTGCGGCTCTGGAGTGGGGCTGGCCAGCCCGTGTGTACCGCCTGGAGGGGCTCAGCCAAGTGACCGCAGCGGGACCTTGAGCTATTACCGGGAAGGCCAGGAACGCTCCGGCGGCGCGGGCGGTCAGCGGCTGGAGACCCGTGCACGCGAGCGCGAGCGGACTGCGGTTTACTTGCGGGGGCGAAGGGCTCCTGGCAGCTGGGGGGCGTGCCCGGCCGGCCGGGGGAGGCGTCCCCTAGGTCGCCCCGCCCCGCCCCGCCCCGCCCCGCTCTCCCGCGGGCCACCCGGAGGAGGAGAGACGGAGCGGAGCGCAGCGGAGCGGAGCGGCCCGCAGCCCCTGCGGCCGGCGCCCCACGCGGGAGGCGGGAGAGCGCGCGGACGCGCCCTCGGCTTGGCACGGTGAGTGGAGCCCGAGCGCGCGGGCCGGCGGGGCGCGTGCGCAGACGCGGACTGCCCGAGAGGCCTGAGCCGCCGCCGCGCCCTCCCCGGGCGGCCTGTGCGTCGCCGGGCTGGGAGCGACGCCGAGCGGCTGTGGGGCGCGAGCCGGGGTTCGGGCCCAGCTGGGTTCTCACGGGGGCCAGAAACGCGCGAGCCGAGCGTCCCACGCCCGCGACGGGACCCGCGCGCCGCCCGGCTGGGCTCGGCGGCTCGGCGACGTCGGGCGAAGCAGGGCGGCCCGGCGCCCACCGCGGCTTCCATATTTGGCCATTTCAGGGTTCGTTCCCGAGAGCCGAGCCCGCGCGTGCGGGCCGAGCGCGGCGGGGAGGGCGGAGACGCGAGGCCCCGCTCCCGGGAGAGGCGTCCGGCGGCGCCGTGCACTGACGGGTGCTGCGTGAGGCCCGGGAGCAGGTGAATGCGGCGCCTTCCTGGGGCACGACTGTGCGCTTTTGACGAGAGTTCTGCAAGCGACAGAGGCAAAGAAATGGGTTGCAGTACTCCAGGGCTGTCATGGTTCGCGGTGTGTGTGCGGTCACTACACACCGAAGGCTCTTCTGAGACCGCCGGACCCAGTACAGCCGCCTGCTCTGCAGAGATGATGGTTTTGGTGAAAACCCATCCTTTAAACACTCCCGTTGGGGATTTAGCTCAGTGGCACAAGCACCTGCCTGGCAAGCACGAGGTCTTGAGTTTGATCCCGGGTACCAGATAAATAAACACTACCGCTGCTAACTCTGCTTTGAACCAGAGGCGGAAATTGCTGCAGGAGGTGGGGGGACGTGCCAGCCTCCCATAGTGGGTTTTGTCCTTGTTGTAATCTAGGGAGTGTGTTTGCTGTCAGATCCTGGACTGCCCCTCCCTAGGTCCTAGGCAAAGGCAAGGTGGGGTCTCCTGTCCCAGCTAGCATCTGGAAAGGGAGGTGATGATGGATAGGGTGACTTTCCCAGGGGAGCTGGGGTCTGGGATGTGGAAGGGTGGGCTGATTTCCAGTCTGTAGGGCCAGCAGGTGGGGTGGGATAAAAGTGGGGAAGAGCTGGGGACCAGCCCCTGGCAGTGCTAGCTGTGACTGGGGCCTCAGGAAGATGACTTGCAGAGTGGGCAAGTTAAGGTCTGTGAGTCAGTTCCTAGGCACTTAGTCAAACAAACCTTTTATGATTATCTCTGCTGTCCAGGGAAGGACCTTGAAGGAAAGAATGATTCCTTACTGTGAGCTGTTTCTTTTTCAAAGTGCTTTCTCCCTGCTCCTGTGATTTTGTTCTCATTGGGTCCTCAGTGACACCCTTGCAAGTGACACCAAAGCAGGATCGTTCTCCAGCTCTCTCAGTTGGTGAGGGGGACCCTGCGTGAAAATAACCACTGAGCTCTGCCAGGTCCATGGAGTTCCAGGTCTCTACTGAGGCTCTGCACTAACACTGGTTTCTCAGAAAGCAAATCTGCTCACTTCCTCCTCGATCTGAGGAGCCCACAAGGGGACCCAGATTCCCATAGTGCCTGGATGGTCTGTTCCCAGCTGCACCGGGCAAGTTCTGCTGGAGATTGCTCCAGCCACAACACAGACAGATGCCACTCAGTCAGCTCTGCCTGCCGCGTGGACTCAGAGCAAGACCCGTGTTTGTTTCTGTGTGTAACCTGGAACTCACCCTAGAGTCAGTTTAAGCAGGTGTCCGTGAATTGCACTGAATTTGTTGGAGATGTGTCTCCCTTGGGCTCTGAGCTTCTGAGAACATGTGCTGTGTAGGACTTACTGAGTTGCCAGGAACACTCTCTTAGATCCCAAAAAGGAGAATAACACCACACAGTTTAGCCCATCTCTGATAGGGGCCCACTCCCTAGAGTGTTCCCCTGTCGGATGGCAGATGCCATTCCTTCCACTTTGCCTGGTTGCACAGCAGGGCTCAGAAGTGGTAGGAAAAGGGCCAGGGATGTAGCTTAGTGGCACAAGCACCTGCCTGGCAAGCGCAGGGCCCTGGGTTTGATTCCCAGTACCAAGAAAAACAAAAACAAAAACAACAACAAAAAAGTGCATTCCACAGAGAAGTGATTGGAAAGCTCTCAGAGCCCCTGGAGATGGGCAGGACCCAAGCTGCAATCTTCTGACTGCATTTCCTGTGTTCTTCCCACCCTGTCTTCATTAAAGGATGAAGGATTCTGGGCAGCAAAAGGATGAGAGAAGGAGGAGGGCACTCATGAGAAGCTGCCTGGCGTTCGTGGAGGTTTTAGAGTTAAAGATGGGGTGGCAGCAGG